>JAUKNK010000237.1:3655000-3825000 GCA_030765055.1 Mantis religiosa | reverse complement strand
TTCCGCCTCCGTAGCGCTACGTTCGGCGTTCCGCGCATGCACGCTGGTTACCTACTTCTCTTGTCTACGCACTGACGCCATTACACTTTGATTCTTCATTGTATACATTGGTTACTGAGTGTTTAAGTTGCCTCCGACAATCGTGAGTCTCGCCGATTGTGATGTACGGGCTGTTATACGATTTATTAGTGCTAAAGGCGTAAAACCGATCGATATTCACCGTGAGATCTATGAAATTTACAGAAAAACATTATGAGTGATGGAATGGTAAGGAAATGGGTGAGAGCATTTAAATATGGCCGCACAAATGTGCATGATGAAGAACGGAGTGGGCGTCCTTCGGTTGTTACTGAAGATTTGGTGCAGAAAGTGGACGAAAAGGAGAGAGAAACCAGACGCTTTACAATTTCATCATTGTGAGAATATTTTCCTGAATATTCTCGTAGTGTTTTGTATCGCATTGTGACCGAGAACTTGAAGTACCGGAAATTGTGTTCAGGTTGGGTTTCGAAAATGTTGACGGATTTGCACAAAACCCAAAGTTTAGGCAGTGCATTGACTTTCCTTGAGCGGTACCACAATGAAGGTGAAGATTTTTAGACCAAATTGTTACAGGTGACGAAACATGGGTAGCCTACGTCACACCACAATCGAAACAACAATCCATGGAATGGCGACATTCATCATCACCCACAAAAGTGAAGTTTAAAAAAACAACTTCTGCCCGGAAAATCATGTGCACAGTTTTTTGGGACAAGCAGGAGTATTGCAGTTGAGTTTCTGCCTCGTAATGAGACAATCAATGCAGCGTTTTATTGTGAGACATTGAACTATCTGCCCCGTGCAATCCAGAACAAAAGACGTGGCGTGAGTAAGGGTATTGTGAATTTGTGGGTTCGTGAAATGAAAAGTCCAATTACACCACTCCAAAATGTTCTTTATTTCCACCGACTTACAGTTTAACACTTGCCAATTACACAAAATTACGTGCTGCACACAATTACAATTTACCAGTTCGTCCGTTACAACTTCACTTGTACTCGCGATTACATAAACTCCGATACACATACACAGTTCGTACAGTCTTCCGTTGCACAATCTTTTCGTTCATTAACACGTCACTGACTAACTCTTACACCAAGAACTACGACTGTCTCCTCACTCACACTCACTAACCAACTGACTGACTGACCCCCGTCTGTCTGCAACCCCCCTTTATATAGGAATATCGCCGCCTCCCAGTGTCCGCGGGAATGTTCCAGTAAAAGAAGGATCGAGAACCAGGTGTAAAAGAAACAGACGGCACAGTCATGTTTTTCTCCTGACCACCGCCTGTCACCACTATAAGACAGACGAGGGGGAGGTGTGGCTAACCGAACCTTCCCTGCCTTCCGCTCCCAGCTGCTTCCACAGGGTGTTCCAGCGCTCGTGTGACACTGCTCCCTCCTCAAAGCTGTTCGCCCCGAACAGCCCCATCGTAGCGTGCGAGGCGGTCCAGGTGTACCACCAGCATCCGCTCGGAGTCTCAGCCAGAAGTAGCGCTGTCGTAGTTTGTGAATCATTCGGTTCGCTCCCAGGTGTCCTCCTGAAGTACCGGCGTGCTCTTCCTCCAAGACTTCCGGGACCTTGCTCCGGGGAAGTACCAACTGTTCTCTCTGCGCCTTCCCATCGGGTGACTCCACTACCCGGAACAGCACGCCCTCTCTGGTCTTCAACGAGTCCCATTGGGCCCAGTACGACTTGTAGGTGGCGCTCCTCGGTGCGTTGTCCTCCCAGGTTGGTCTCGTCCCTGCGTCCACTTCCCTCAAGAGTGGCCCCAAGTCTGCGTCCGCCAGCTGCTCCCTCCTCAGGCCTGCGCTATCCCAGCCTTCAGCAGGCACTGCCACAACTACTCGGACTGCTGCGGCACGCTCCTTCTCTTCCACTCTTGTGCGCTCATGGCCGTCCTGGATCTGCGATAGGACACCTCCAATGTAATGGTCGCTAGCGTCGGTGTCCACAATGAAGGCGCCACCCGGTTGTGGGAAACCCAAAATTGGAGCACTGCACAGGGTCCCTTTCGGGTGCTGGAAAGCGTCTTCGGCGTCCTCCGTCCACACATAAGGCCGGTTTTCCTCCGTTAGGCGGGTGAGGGGTTTTGCGATGTTGTCGGCCTTTTCCTCTAAATCGTTAAGGCGCTCGTCTACTTGACCCTTCCGCTTGCCCAGATTCGTGACGTCATCCCTCACGCCAGCCAACCGTTCCTCAAACTTTGCGGCGAGAGCCTCGTTCGCCGCCTTCATTTTTTCCGTCTTCTCCGTGAGGTTATCGTTAGCCGTCTTCATTTCTTCCAGCTTTGCGGCCAGGTTGATTTTGCCGCTTCTATTTTCGTTGTTAATTCGGCCTTCATTTCTTCCCTCTTCTCGGTGATGTTGTCGTTGGCCGTCTTCATTTGTTTCAACTTGGCGATGAGGTTGTTGTCTGCCGCTTCTATTTTTGCAACGAGGTTTTCATTTGCCGTCTTCATTTCCGAGATTAGTTCGGCCTTCATTTCTTCCATCTTCCCGGTGATGTTGTCGTTGGCCGTCTTCATTTGTTTCAGTTCCGCGGTGATGTTGTCGTTGGCCGTCTTCATTTGTTTCAGTTCCGCGGTGATGTTGTCGTTGCCCGTCTTCATTTCTTTCAGTTCCGCTAAAGTCTTTTCTAATGCTGCCTCCATTGTGTTATGTCGCACTTCTGACACCAATTGTGACTTTGTGGGTTCGTGAAATGAAAAGTCCAATTACACCACTCCAAAATGTTCTTTATTTCCACCGACTTACAGTTTAACACTTGCCAATTACACAAAATTACGTGCTACACACAATTACAATTTACCAGTTCGTCCGTTACAACTTCACTTGTACTCGCGATTACATAAACTCCGATACACATACACAGTTCGTACAGTCTTCCGTTGCACAATCTTTTCGTTCATTAACACGTCACTGACTAATTCTTACACCAAGAACTGCGACTGTCTCCTCACTCACACTCACTAACCAACTGACTGACTGACCCCCGTCTGTCTGCAACCCCCCTTTATATAGGAATATCGCCGCCTCCCAGTGTCCGCGGGAATGTTCCAGTAAAAGAAGGATCGAGAACCAGGTGTAAGAGAAACAGACGGCACAGTCATGTTTTTCTCCTGACCACCGCCTGTCACCACTATAAGACAGACGAGGGGGAGGTGTGGCTAACCGAACCTCCCCTGCCTTCCGCTCCCAGCTGCTTCCACAGGGTGTTCCAGCACTCGTGTGACAGTATTGTTTTGCTGCATGACAATGCCCGTCCACATGTGGCTAATCGGACCAAAAATCTCGTCAAATATTTTCAATGGGAAACTCTAGATCATCCTCCATACAGCCCTGATCTGGCACCCAGCGACTACCATTTGTTCCAGCACTCGAAGAAACATCTTGGCGGTCAGCGTCTTCAAGATGATAACGAAGTCGAAACAGTTGTGATACAGTGGTTATCACGTCAGGCGGCAGAATTTTATGAGGAGGGTATTCAGAAACTGGTGCCACGTTATGACAAGTCCCTCAATATTCACGGAAATTATGTAGAAAAGTAGATTAAGGTACAGGCTTTCATGTAAAAATAAAATTATTGCGGTATCTATGCAGGTGTTTTTTAAATTCCAAAACGGTGCTGACTTAAAAACATTCCTCGTATAATGTCGGTAGGCGGCAGCACTCTGGTATTGGTATGTTGATAGTATTGCTCTATTTTGCAGACACCCCGTGCATTACGAATGGAGGGACGTGAGAGGAGAAGTTCAGCGCAATCAAATTCTGTTTTCGTTTAAACCATACAGCCGAAACTTATGAATAACTGAAGCATGCGTACAGTGAAGCTGCACTACCTCGTGCAACAGTGTTTAGGTGGTTCAAGGACTTCAAAGAAGGCCAAATTGTCCTGTTAAGCAAGGCGGGCCTAGGTTTCGGCTTCTGCTGTGACTGAAGTCAACGCTAACACAGCTGCTGTTACTGATCGAGAGGATCGGTGTATAACCTTACGTCACCTCAGTGCGTTTACAATTATGCACGAGCATCTGCATATGACCCGAGTTTGTGCTCGTTGATTGCCACGACTGTTGACTCCCAAAGAAAAGGCTGTGCGTGTGAAGACAAGCCGTGAGGTGCTGTCTCTCTTCGTTGATGGCGGGGATGCATTTTATATCGATTTTCACTGGTGGTGAGTCATGGCTGCATCATTATCATCCTGAAGGAAAGCAATGTTCTTAAAGAAAAAGTTGATAATTTCGGTGCTTTTAAAAAGCTGTTAGATCGTACCTTTGCTCAAAATCTGTTTATTCTGACCGAGATTATCTGAATGACAAATTATCCTGATAATGCTTCTAAGCTCTATAAGTTGTATCGAGCTATTCCAATGACAAATCATTTCTAATAAATATTCGATGCAAATTGGAAGTTTATTTTTAATGTATATGTATTTAATAAATAACAAGAACGGTATCCATTGCAAAAAGGCTGAGACGTACTGGCGTAAGCCAAGTGAAAGCTGGTTTAAAAAGTGTTTAATTTTGTATCATATATAATTATCCCTACTTCGTTTTCCATATTGTTGTTCATATTGCCTGTATACTATAATATGTATCTTATGTTAACTTTTGTACATATATATGTTATTAAACTTTGTACCTCTAGACATGTTCAATGTTCACAGCCTTTTCTGGCTACAAGTGAACCTACTGAACGCAAATAAATCTAATCTAATCTAATTAAGCCTTCACAGTGTGGAAATCGCCAGGTTCTCCAACACCAAAAAAGACAAAATTTTACCATCAGCAGGGAAAGAAATGGTGATCACATTTCTTGACTGTAATGGAATGATTTACCAGCATGCAGTTCCCCCTCAAACTACTGTTACAGCAGCATAATACACGCCATTATTGGCTACACTGAGGAAGCACATTGCAAAGAAATGACCAGAGCGTTCTCGGACTGGGTGGCGACTTCATCATGGCAATATACTGCCTCACGTCGCAAATCAAGTCATGCAGTTTCTGGCTTGATTCAACATTATCTGTGTACCACATCCACAGATCTTGAACCCTGTGACTTTTTTCTTTCATTCCCATCACTAAAGGCAAAGCTTAGGGGTATTCGATTTGAGAACTCTGAAGCAGTGCTCAAGAAATATGAGGCGATTCTCAAGGACCTGACAAAGAATGGTCTGCAGCACGTGTTCAAGGACTGGCAGAGACGCTATAAAAATTGCAGTGAAGTAGGAGTAGACTACTTTGAAAAAGATAATGTAAACATTGAATTGCAGTAATAAACATCTGTGAAAACAAAAAACTCTCAGACTTTGTTGTTCAGCTCTCGTATTTACCCGAATCTAGTTCGCTTCTTATTTGGTTTAAATAGACTGCCCCCGACAAGGGTAAGGAACAAACATTTAATATACTGTATTTTTTATCTCCTGATAGGCATTTTCGGATAATGCACACCCCTAACTCTTTTGTAATCATTTTTATCTTAAAGTATTTCATAATTTCTAAAATAAATCGCTTTCCCTCTGATGATCACCAAAAGTTTCAGCTACAATTGTGACATTAAATGCTTTAGAGTAGACTGCATTGCTTGGTGAGATTTGTGTGTGTGTATGTGTGTGTGTATTCGTAACGACCCGTAATTACTTCAGCATTACTGCTCATTATTGAGTTCATCCTCTATCGTTATTCACTTGGTTATTCTCATATATTTTTAGCTACATGATGGACATGAACCGTGTACATAACATTTAGTAATTAGATTGATTTTCATTTGTTACGTTTACATCCTTGTTACTACCTTCAGTTGTTTAGTAATTTCTTTTTCAAGTTCACGTTGGTTATTCGAGTGTTGTACATACATTTCAGTTCTAATAACTTTAAGCTCTGACTTACTACTGTCGTACTACTGTCATTGTACACTATCGCCTATATTATCAAAATTTGGTTTTAGTTTCTGAATCTCATTATTTACATTACATTTACGAATATCCAGTAATGCCTAATTTCATTGCATTCATTTTAAAGCTATCCTTAATTTCAATAATAAAATTGTATTTTCTCAGATCTAACTTCTTCTGTTTTGTTATTTATACCAGCTGCTAAGTGACTTTGTTGTTAATTTCAGTAGGCAGCTGCTGTTTCTTCGCATTTCCCCATTCTTGCTCACTCATTGATGTCTATAGCTATTTCTTTCTAATTACTGTCCCATTTTCTTGTTTTTCAGTGATATCCTTAGTTGAGTTTCTCTGTTCATTTGTTATCAGCAGTTTCATCTGTCTCAACAAAGCAATTATCTTTAGATGTTCTGGGTAACATTATTCTGTTCTACCCTATCCTTATTAATACATGTATTCTCTCTGAGATGTATTTCTATCTTCATTTCTATCCTCATATCCTTAATTTGGCTAATCTACCATTTCTTAAGTGCACATGCTTTTAAACATAATAGCCTTCTACAAGATGTACAACGTTTCAACTATGACTGCTTTTAAGTGTTTATCTTGGTAATTATATTTTGATGTTCTAGATGCCATCAAGGTGTTTACTCTTCTGTTATTTCTGGTGCTTGGGTTGTGCTGCATATCCCTCAATGTTGTGCAGATCCTTAAGTTTCAGATGATCTAGACGTCCTGGACGCTCTTGCAGAATGTCTCTCTTTTTAGTTATCTTATTATCTCTACTTATTAGATTTCCTTTCCCAAATTCTGTTAATGCGCTACACTATTGGGCTGCATTTTGAAATCAATCTCTGTTTATTTCTATTTTTATTCATATTTTTACGATAGATATTTATGGCTCACGACATCAAAACGCTTTGGAATTTACTTGCTAGCGCAAATTTCAGATTTTTCTCCGCAACCTTACTTTGACAGTGAAAAGTTTTTGATGGAATTGCTTATATCCATTCGTTGTAGCTTTCTCTACTTCCCTTTTTTATTGTCTTTCATAGACACGGACACGCGCATACATATACACGAGGTTTAATTACAAACTTGTGTTTCTTCGCTGATATTCCTGCAGTTTTCTTCATTACAGAAAGGCGGGTAATACACTGCGGCGCCAGTTGTAAGTGAACACAATGGCAACTGGTTTGGAAATCTGGTCTTGTGTAGAAATCTACTCAGTTATTCGATTTCTGAGGCCAAAACATGAAATTCGTCAGGAGCTCCTAGGGGTTAACAGATAGAATGTAATGTCTCGTCGGCAAGTCATAGAATGGTGCCGCAATATTGCAACCGGTAGAGAAAACGCCACCGACGAAGATCGCAGGACCGACCCAACGTGGTACAAACAGATTTGGAGAAAGCTCGCGCAGAGTAGGTAATTCAGTAGCTAATTACCTATAACGAATCAGAATTGAGAGTACCATTCTAAAGCTTTCATTATAGCTTTTTGCCCACCTCCCCCAAATATTCGTTTGTCCTGTGTAACTATGGCTTTCCTCAGCATCCGCGCTGTGCTGCTCATCTCCAGCTCGTTAGATTATCGGCCGTGCTTCCTAGTTACAAGTCTCCTACGAGTAGTGCAGGCCGCGCCTTGGCTCAGTGGTGAGACCGCTTGGCTCTCACCAAGGCGGCCTGGGTTCGATCCCAGGTGACCGCAAAGTAACATTTTGGTGGACAACATGGCGCTGGGGCGGGTTTTCTCCGGAGCCTCATGTTTCCCCCGCCATCTCATCCCACCGGTGCTCCATCTTCATCTCATATATCATCAGTGTCACCGCCTGCGGTGCCGTATGTAGTAAAAGCGGGCGTTAAACACTACACATTTCATTACGAGTAGTGCCGCTGAGCGCTAGGTAGCGCTAGTGCCGCTTGTAGAGGGAGCAAGAAGTTCGGCAATTGAATAACGCAGCGCCGGGAGGGACTGGGTCCGACGTTTCGTCTGAAAGAATCGTGGACAAGAAGAGGATTTCCGACTGGGATCTCGGAGGCTCAACATTACAACCTTATCTTCGACCCTTCCTAGATAGGAACATTGACACAACACTGCTTGGCTTCGCTTCACCATGTAAGATTTGGACACGACTTCTAAATTTTTATTCCAAAGTTTTCCTATGTTCTCTCGAATAATTTAAGGCACATTTCGAGGGCACTTAGAACATAAAGGAAACCGTAATGACTTTCAGTGTATTTAAAGCAATAGTCATTTGTAATCAGAGGCAAAGACATTCAATTGGCATGTAGTAAATCCAATTTTAACAGTTTCTAAGGCAAAGAAAAAAGGTACATTGTTATATTAGTAATCTTGGTAGTATAAAGAATTAATTGAAAACAACCAACTTTGAACATTTTTGTGCCTGTTTCCTTAACCATCCTATTTGGATCTTGACTTAATTTCGAGCCTCCCTATCCTTTTTGATTTTCCAACATGTCGGGTCCGTGGGACCATGCTTATAGTATGCTTCCACGCGTTAGGTTATTCACTGGAAACGGTGCAGCTTTTGGGATATTCTACAATGTTCTCGATCGATTCCAGGAAATCTTCCAACCAAGAGAAGGAGGAGCGCATGGGGCAAGTCTAACTTTTACAACGATTCTCCATGAAAAGTAAGTCATTTTCACCACATTGTCAAGATAAAATATGGATGCACTACTAAACCCCTAGAAGAAAGCGGTCATTAATGGAATGAAATACCAATACCCTCCAAAGACAGAGAAGATAAAAGTGAAGACATCTGCTAGAATGGTGATAGCCACAGTGTTGTGAGACAGCCAGGGTGTCATACACGTGGAGCTTTTGGCAAGCGAGCACTCGGTGACCGCTGACCGACTCTGTGATACCTTGACACGATTACGCGAAGCAATCAAGAGAAAACGTCTAGAACTTCTCACCGAGAGGATTATCTTCCTTCATGACAACGCACGACCTAATACAGCATTGATGACCACCCGTTGTTGTGACAGTTTCGCAGAGATGTGAGCGACTACCCGTCTTATAGCCTGAATCACCTCCCAATGGACCTTCTCCTTTTTTTCCTCGCTTGAAGGGGCACCAAGAATGCTGAGATTATGGTGAGGAAATGCAACACCTTTGCGAAAACTTGACTGAACACCCACTGAGAGAATTTTTACAGGAAGTAATATGGATCAAATCGATCTGGATGCAATGTCGAAAAAATAACCCAATATATATCTATTCCATCTGTTGGCTGTATTGGTAGTTTGAAAAAGATGTACACGTTTCACTGAAGGATTTGAAACTTCTGTCTCTGATCGGTCCGCGCGCGCACGCGCGTGCGCTTGTGTGTGTGTGTGTGTGTGTGTGTGTGTGTGTGTGTGTGTGTGTGTGTGTGTGTGTGTGTGTGTGTGTGTGTGTGTGTGTGTGCGAAGTAGGCAACTCGCATTTACCAAAGACATTCTATAAAAGATTGTTTAACACAGCAATAGTGAATTTAACAAATTATGTCCTCTGCTATTACAAAGCAAGCACATTATAACGATGTTTGTAATATCCAAACGATGGTTGCGACCTGAAATCATAATATTAGTAAGCCATCTAAATATCAACAAGCATCCTGAGTTCCTTCCTCTTAGCTACAGTGCCTGAAACAAGTCTCGAGCATCACAGGACCGTATAAACACTAACGCGGCTCCAATTTTGGTTGAAACTAATCCTCTCATCTGTATATTAACTACAAACTCCTACATTCAGGAAATAACCTGATAAATTAAAGAGAGTTCATGCACTGTGGGATTGTGACATTTTGTTTAGGCATAACACGAGTGTTAGCAAGAAAAGATTCAGTGTGCTTATGACGCAGATTATTGATAAGACTTGGCTGCTGCACCACTTAGAGTAATACTTTTAAATTTATAAATAATTGTTCAAAATATGCCTAATATACAAGGATATACGTAACCGAATGTACTTTTGAAGAGAGACAATATATTAAGTGGATGTTTGTTTATTTAATTGGCAATTATCAAATATTGCAGATGTGTAAGTAATGAAACTTTGTAAGAAAGTTTATTCTGAACCTTTATGTGTATGCATCGAGTGTTAAAGATATCAAATCTCGAGGCAAGCATTTTTGCTCTATTTTCTTTATATTATGATCTAATCAGTTTCGTTGACCAGACGTAATAAATACTTGTATAAAGTGACAAGGTTGCTAACATTAGAAATCACAGAACCTATATTTTACATTAACTAAGAAGACATTATGATCGATGGTGGGAGAATATGCTTTCCAGGGAGGTTAGGTTGACGGTCTGGGAGCCCGTAATGTGGTTCCGCTCTAAATATTATTTCTTAACAGTATGTAGTTCTTGTGCTATTATACAGCTAGGGGACCAAAAGATAATTAAAATTAATAATATTTAAGCTACAAGAGCTGTTCAATAAAGAATGATAATAATCTTTACGGTCATAATTTTTCGCAAGAAAATTCAAACTTATTATATTCTATTAGCTTAATCTGAAACAAACACGCCGTAATAGTTTCATTGTTGGTACTCCTGTTTCCCCGCCTGTAAGAACCAGGCAAGTTCAAACATGTTCAGTATTGCCTACCGCTGCAATGGAGGTAACATGCAGTTAAAGTCTGTTTAGCCAACGTGTGTGCAGTTCCCAGTCAAAGGGACCTCAAAGGACGGGACCTCCCCGCCCACTAATGACCGTCATAAATCTATCTCCACACTTCAGAAATGGAACACTGACGTTGGGGTCCAATAGCAGCCCCCATTTGTTGAAAATGACAGTTGCATGTCTACTCCACGTGGAGTCTCAGTTGCCAAATTTCCAACTTACAGTTGTTCTGTTTCATTAGGTGCAAGACGGTGATGTTAAAATGTTGCAACATTGTAGAAAGGACCGTCAGGAGGAGGGTCCATGTTGTAAAACGATTATGAGGATTTGTCAAAGAAAGCGGCCGCCGTGCACTTGCGTTGGGTAGACAGACTTTAAAGTTGATGTTACAGGAAGATCCGGAGGTTTTCTCAAATGCAATCACTGCTGATGCAACTTGGCTACATCATTTTGACCCCGAGAGCTAACAGCAAAGCTCAGTGTGGAAATCTCCTTCATCACCAACCCCCAAAACGCAAAAGTCTTTGCTTCTGCTGGGAAAGTTATGGCCATCTCATTATTTGATATTCTTGGAATGGTTTATGAGTATGTTGTACCTGCACACACATTAGTAACTGGACAATATTACAGGGATGTCCTGAAAACATTGCAAATCCATATTAGGCGCAAAAGTTCACATTTCCGTGAAGTAGGCTGGATGCTGCACCACGATCATGCGTGGCCAGTTATTGCCAATGTTGTTGCTGAATATCTTGCAAAAATCAACGTGAAGTACATCCCTCATTCTCGCCCGCCTCGTTAGCGTAGATGGCAGCGTGTCTGCCTCAGGTTCAAGAGGTCTTGAGTTCGAATCTCGGTCAGGGTGAGTTACCTGGATAAGGTTTTTCCGGGGTTTTCTCTTATCCTTAAATACGAATGTCGCGTAGCTCTAAGCTCTATGGGCCCTGGACATATTTGAGCATCATTTTACTCATTCCATTCACCGTCCGATACAACTTAACCTTGGAGGACGTAAAATTACAGAAAAAACAAAGATCCCTCAGTCTCCCTATATTCCGAATTTAGCTCCACGTGACATTTTTCTATTCTAACTTGAAGAAACGCCTTCGTGGGAGGCATTGCCCATCATCAGAAGCAGTGGCGAAGGCAGCGGAGGCGATTTTGAACCAGCATGTCTTTGAAGACTGGCAGAAATGCTGGGACAATTGCATCACATTCAGGGGAGAATATTTTGAGAAGGACCTTCAAAATTATGAGGATTTTGACGTTTTCAAAACAATTGTGATCATTCTTTATTGAACAGCCCTCGTTTTGACGAGTATTTATGGTTGATCTGCTTGCTTTATTATGTTCCGGTCATGAAAGATCACCGTAATCACATAGTCAAGAGCTCTTTATTTATTTATTTATTTATTTATTTAAATATTTATTTATTTATTTATTTATTTATTTATTTATTTATTTATTTATTTATTTATTTATTTATTTATTTATTTATTTATTTATGAGTTTACGTCCTCCAACGTTAAGCCATATCGGACGATGAATGAAATTGGTGAAATGATGCTTAAATGAATCAAGGGTCACTGGAGCTTAGAACTACCCGACATTCGTCTATCAGGATAAGGGATAGCCCCGGAAAAAACCTTATCGAGGTAAGTCACCCTGACCGAGATTCGAACTCGGGACCTCTTGAACATGGGGCAGACACGCTACCATCTACGCTACCGAGGGTGGCAACAGCTCCTTACCATCCCTTAAAGCTATTGGTGTTGTATCTCTAAGGAAGTACGTAATAAACCGGAGATTCAAAAGGATTCAACAAAAAGATTAAACGTTTGGAAGAAGAGCTTGTTCAAGTGTAGAGAAAGTTACGTGAGCGCAACCTGTGCGATTATACTGGTGATTTTATGTTATATGTAAAGCGACCGTGTAGCGCAGCCTCTGAGTGGAGTTAATCAAACAGCAGTGTGCAGAGATTCGAGTGTTGTTTGGTTAATACCAAATTCAGTGTAGTACTTCCGAGCCTCTCGATAATCAATGATCCTGGATTGTATGAAATAATTGTGTACTCTGTTCACAAAACAGATACTTCGCTTGTTAACTAACGAACCAACTTTCTTTGTTCAAGTCTCGTTACAAATGATGGTTAATTGCTGAGAGAAGTTGTTATATGCCTTCTATTTGCACAGCACAAGTTGTACCACATTGGTTGTAAGCAACATATTTCTCCGTCTAGCATTGTAGGAATTCGTGATTTGTATTAGCATCCTCTACCTTATGCTTACTAGCAGAGATGCGCTTGCATTGGAAAACCTTTGAGCTTACCGGAATTAAAAGCTTAAAATCTTACAGCAATGGGTATCTGAAATACTAACGCACGCACATAAACTGTTCTAAATTTGTATTGAAGATTCGATACAAAACATCTGCAATATCGCTATCATTCGAGTGTTTCAACTGGTTCTAAAGACACTGCCATGGCACAGGAGACCTAAGCAGGATAGAGGCGTGTATTTTAACGTAAATCTAACTCTTGGAAGACACAACAATGGCTGAGTTACTCAGATAAGTTAATGAAGGGCTTGTAGTGCAACATAATATTTTAGGATTTCATTCCTGTGTAGCACTGGCCAGGTTTCACATCTGTGCAAAGAAGTATCCTGGGATTCCATTGTGTTTCGGTAAGGGCACGAAAATGGCATATTAGGATGTTAATTAGTGTCTATTGCAAGACATACAGCAACATTTCAATCTACGAGAAAATAGTATTACTTAAAAGATCTTCGGTGGGAAATTGGACCAAGAGAAACTGAAGATACAGATTACCAGACTTGAAGACCTTATTTAAGACGCACGACCGATGTATAGAAGACGCCAGTTATGGATATGGGAAAGAAGAGCAGAAACCATCGAAAGAAGGAGAATTCCGGGAGAGCCAGAGGAAATCAAGGGGCGTCTAGAAAGTAAGTTCTGTTTCAATTTATCTCCGCTGCAGAGCTGCGATCACAGTTCTGCACATGCGCGGTAGACGCTCTGTATCAGGGAGAAGAAACGTGCGCCATTGTGAGGTCGCCGTCAGCCACGTACGCTTTATTGTGCTTGTTTACAATTTCGGTGTTGATTGAAAATCCCGCCACTTGTGATTCGCTTTCTGAATGTTAGGATTGCGCTGCGCAATACAGAATAAGCGCCGAGGAATGCTGTCAAGAGGTGTTGTGATTCTTCACGACAACGCACGACCACCCACCACAAATGCGACGAAAAACATCCTACAGGGATTTGGCTGGGACGTGTTTGACCACATCCCGTACAGCCCTGAACTCGCTCCTAGCGACTTTCGTCTGTTTTTGCGTCTGAAATCTTTCCTTGGCGGTCAACACTTCAACAATGACGAAGAGCTGAAAAAAATGTTTCAAAGTGGTTGAAGACACAAAAGGCAATCTTGTAAGAAGAAGGTATACATAAACTTGTGCCTCGCTATGACAAATGCCTGCAAAATTTTGGCAGTTATGTTGAAAAGTAGTTTAAGAGTTTTAGAATTTTCTGCAATTAATAATTTTTCACTATCTGTACACAATTTAATTTTATTATCAACCAGAACTTACTTTCTGGACGTACCTCGTATATGGAGAGTATCAGAGCAGACAGATACAACTGATTATGCCGAAGTGGAAAGATGACAACCCAGATATTTGAAACTGACGAACCAGCTCCATCTACTGATGTCACTCCCTTTAGGAGTTGGATACCAGTAGGAGGAAGCTTTGGATACCAGTTGCAGAAGAGGAAATGTTAAAATTGTAGGAAACAGGCTTCCGTTGTTTAATATAGCAATTAAAGCTGTAGTAGAAATGTAGATTTGATTCATATGTTTAGTGTACAAGTAAGGTAGAAGAAAGACTGTTTTAGATAGATTAGATGAGTAGATTTGTAAGGTTACTGGAATCCAGTAATCTGTAGGTTTAGTTAGTTAAGGTGGCAAGTAGCTTATATTTGCAAAATGTGTAAATTTTTGTGTAAATTGATTTAAAAGTGAATAAAGTTAAAACTAAAGTTTGCATAGTGGGGTCTGGTATGTATTCTAGAAAGCAGGTTTTTAGATAGACTGATTTTTATTTTATTTTTAGTTTTGCACTAATGTTATGCGTAGGAAAAAATATTAAAATAAAAGTTAAAATTATATCGTATAATAATTTACATTGTAAAAATAAGCTCCAAATCGCACTATATTCCTTGATAACAATGACAACATTTATACTATGCTGCCCAATGTTACTATGTGGTAGAGCCAGTTATGTTGGCTTTTAAATGGCTTCAATTTTTAAGCATATAGAATTAAACCATTAGAAGCTGTAACTACTGTAGTATTATACTTAAGTATTAATTCTCCTAAGTTCTAATATATCAACATTTCACAGTTAACATACCTGCTTCCTTGATGATGATGATGATGATGATGATGATGATGATGATGATGATGATGATGATGATGATGATGATGATGATGATGATGATGATGATGATGATGATGAGTCTCAGCTGCTGTGAGTTATAAAACTTGTGAAGTACTACCATCAAATAAAAATAACCCGCAAGCGATCTTTTGGCTTTATGGACTCTCGATAAACGTTCACAATACAATACTTCTGTAAATAAAACACATTTTAAAAATATATGCTCTTTCATGAGCCTAACTTGATGAGCATCTTGCTGCGGCTTAGCGGGCTAGAGCGTTCCCAGGTTTGGTCCCAACCGTGGGTCTGAGTATTCTTCTAGTTTTCTACTTATAGGACTCTTAGTAGGTGATAGGGGTAGCACAAGAGATCTTCAGGTCGAAGTGCCAAGGTTGTTGTCCACCACTATCACCGCCACCGTGGCCTCCACCAGCATTACTACTACTAACTACTGCTGGTATAGTACACATAAACTTAAACTTAACCCTGGTGCAACAGCCCTAAGAGGGTCAAGGCCTACCAGCCCGAACTCTGGCCTCACACCCACTTACATAATGCAGAGGCGGGCGACCATCCAACCAATACTGGGAGGAGATGTGGTCAGCATTTCGGCGTCCCCCAGCCGGAAACTTGGTTTTCGTGACCAGGGCCGTTTAGCTAGCGTAATACGGTCCGCCTTCCGTGGCCAGGGACTAAGGCATGCTTCCTTAGACAGCCACGCCACGTCGCAGGACAGCACACATTAACAAATCTTAAATTTTTATGAGCACCTATTTTCAATCTGTGACTTCATATATCGTAAGACCTTTTTTCTTCTTTCTAATTAATTTTCAGAACTGGCACACGTCAATGTTCCAACTTCACAGTTTCTGAATGTAAAGAGTAATAATAGATTTCTTATTTACAGCTTTCACCATAATATATATTTGTCTTAGCCATACTGACTTATAACTAAATGCTTTATCCCAACTAGGAATTTCTCTAGTAGCTTAATAATTACTGACAAAATTGCAAATAAGATATTTCTGCCATGGTACACTTAAGATAAAGAATTACTGGAATTACTTTTTCCCTACCTCCCTGTCACTCCTTTAAATTTTAAATATTAGACTTACGTATCAGTAACTCCTAACACAACAATTAAATCTTGAGTAAGATTTATATACCCAATTTCCACAATTTGTGAAGGAATTTATAAAAGAACAAGATAGAGACCAAAGCTAAATACAATAATATAATTTATATGCAAGGTTACAACTTCGAATATGGAACGAATGGGAGATATGTAAAAACAAAGGAATGTACTTGTCAAAACTCTAATGCACATACATACAAATAAAACGCTGTTTAAATTACACAGCTGAAATTTTAAGTACGAAAATATATAACTATACACTTTCCTATACCCCTTCAGAGAATTGGGAATAATTTTGACTTAAATGACAGCAGAGATGTGTCAAACATAGTGTCAAGCAGTTTGACCGTTCGTTTTTCCCTATAGATTTTCACCATCCATAGTACTCGTCGACAATAGGCTACTAACTGAACATCTGAACGAGCTAGTGCCACTAGAGGTCGGGACTATCAGGTAACAGTTTTTAATTCTGCCTATTTGCTATTGCCTCCGTGATCCTGTGCTTAGCATCCAGAGATCACACGTTTCATTCCCGGTGAGTACTTTTCTTTAGCCAGAAGTATTCCTTAGAGTGCCGAAATATGGAAGTATGTGTGTGAATTTAATACATTTACGAAAGTAATACCAACGAGCACTAAAACAGGTGAACACGGTTTTTGATTAGCAGCTGTTTCAAATAAATGAATAAGTAAATGACATTAAGATTTGAGATATCTTTTTAATAATAAGCTCCTCCTGGTGAGACTTTTATCCACTAATACCCCACCTTTAACTGCAATGGTCATATCGTCTATTGGCGATGGTGCTAACTCCTAAACATTGGGTTTCAGGTATTCCTTTTTTGTTTTTAAAATCATTTGATCCCCCACACATTCGCACTTTCATTCATACTTCCATACTCTGGGGAAGATGAGAAATCTTCTTGGTTGCTGAAAAGTCCTCCTTCGCAGCTGGGAATCGAACCTGGGACCCCTTGCACTGTAGGCAGGTGCTCTACCGACTGAGCTGTGGGAACAGCTATGAGCTTTTAAAACGATTTATGGACTGTTTTTGGGTATAAAATTAAACTGCCTCTGGATCTTAGCGTGAGAAACCGTAACTATTAAGTATTTTATATACCAACTTCTGTATGTATATCACTACACTTATGGCTCAAGGCACATGTGCTCATAAAAACAATGAGAACGGAAAGTTGCCGCGAATCACTGAAACACTAAATGTGGAATTCTCCTCGTGTACCACTCATTACAGTCTTAAGCGCTATGGACTGCCAATAATCGATCGTAGTGAAGCATTCACCCTGGCCAACCTCGAAAGTAGATATTAAAAGTGCCCTTATATGTACATGCGTTTTTTCTAAATAACTACTACGTGTTGAAGGTAGAAATGTTTACCACATATTCCTAATTACGAACTTTTTAAGAGCACGATTTTAAATAAGGTTTCCCAGACGATTATTTAACATTTCTCACAAGTGGTTTTAAATATACATGGTGATCATTTTTAACTGTAAATTTACCGCGTAGAATTTTACGTTATCAATAGCATTGCTGATGGAGCGAATTTATATGCGCTTCCCCTAGCGGCTTGCGATTGTATTTGATGTGCTGAGAGAAGCTTTGAGGCCTCCCTCTACCGGCAGGTTTTTTGTGCAATTTAGGTTTTCCAACGTTAAGTCATATCGGACGGTGAATGAATTGGGTGAAATGATGCTCAGAGGAGTCCAGGGTCCAAGGAGCTTAGAGTTACCCGACATTCGTCTTGAAGGATTGTGCTGATTGCACCTTTCGTTTACGAGGCGTGTGCCTCAGTTGTTTTCTGTTTACCTTTTTCTCCGTGTGAGCGGGTGAAGTTTGCTTTGGTTCCTCTCTCGAACAGTTCTTCGAGCTGACGAGACAGAGCAGTCGGGGCTTTGCTTTCATAGCGCACGCACGGTGACTTATAACTGTCTTAGCTCCCGGGCACAGTTCTGTGAGCAGAGTAGCGCAGAGGCAGCGTGCTGGGCCCATAACCCAGAGGTCCGTGGATCAGAACCGCGCTCTGTTACCACTGATCTGTACCCGGAGGCTAAGGTACAATTATACAACTTACTTTAATAACTTAAAAGCTTTAATACATCTCCTATTCACACTGAACGCCTACTTGCACAATTACACTTAAACTTCCTCGAAATTTAAACTTTGCATACATTATAACTTCACTCTAACACCTGCTATTACATGATTTTGAACTTCACCCGGGAGTAAGACAGTTATAAGTCACCGTGCGCGCGCTATGAAAGGAAAGCCCCGACTGCTCTGTTTAGTCAGCTCGGAGAGCTGTTCGAGAGAGGAACCAAAGCAAATTTCACGTGCTCACACGGAGAAAAAGGGAAACACAAAACAACTGAGGCAAACGCCTCGTAAAGGAAAGGTGCAGTCAGCACAGGATAAGGGAAAGCCCCGGAGAAAGCCTTATCCAGGTAACTCGCCCTAACCGAGATTCGAACTCGGGACCTCTTGAACGTGAGGCAGACATGCTACCATCTACGCAACCGAGGCGGGCCCTCTAACGGCAGGTAAATATACTATTTGAGAGGTGGGTCTGCCCGTGTAATGCAACAGTGCACTACAAAGCTAATTATGCAGCCATAGAAGTATACCATGAAGAATACAGCAAATGATAAGTTAGTGAACACTTAATTAACAATTAATATCTGTTTTTCTGTTATGGTATACATATATGCATATTGTGAACCTGTCACATAAAATAGAAATGTTTCAATTTGATCTCAGCTCCTTTCTTTCACCCATAATTTCCTAACAATGTAAGTGCATTAAAAACAAAAAACGAGCAGAATATGTTCTAGGAATGAAAAATATATTAGTGTTACAATAGGTAAAAAGCTTTTATCCAAACTAAACAAGAATATATCTCTAGTACATAGTCTTGCGTGTCCATTTTCTTATATTTCCTTTCTCTCTTTCCCTTAAACACTATCTGTATTGCGAGAAGGTGTGTTTGGGCCCTTTCTGCCACACCATTTACTGCTTCTAGATTGGAACCAGTAACTTTATAGCGCCCAGTGTCTCTCTTTTTGCCAGTAACTAATCGTGCATCTTGGAAATGTTTGATGCAGCTATTGGTTTTAAAAGACATAAGGGTACTGACATTAATAGACATTTCAATTAAGTGTGAGAATGACAAAAAATTTATATCGTATACTGATAAAACCTAAGACGTTTATGTTGCAAACAATAGTATGTCAATTTGAAGGTACCTAGACACTTTTGACAACATTAGGCTCCGAGGGACTTATCTGAATTCTCGATAGCGTTGTATAAACTCCTCTATGCAGCGGTTTAAATTATATTGTGACTTTGTGGGCTCGTAGAATTAAAATTCCAAGTTGCAGAAATTCAAATCGTTCTTTATTTCCGTAGAAATACACTCACAGTAGCAGCATTACATCACGTACACAATCACGATCTACCAAGATCAATGACCACAACAGCGTTCTGACTACCCCTGTTGACAGTATCAGCTCCCGTTACATCTGTTCTGGACTGACTCTTGGCGAATCGTCGCCCTCTTAAATACCTCATTGATATATTCTAGAGATTTCTAGAACAAACAAGAAATTGGCTGCTCTCTGTCAGTCAAGATATCACTAGAATGTTCTAAACGGGAAACTTGATCCGTGCTGGCAAGTCCTTTAACTCGCGCTATCTTTAACTGCTTATGCAAGCTCTATATTACCACACTGTCTGCCTATCAGTTCCTTTGTGTAAACAAGCCACGCGAACCCCTTTTGCGCGTACGCTGCCAGTCGAAAGCAGGGATTCGCGAAAATATTTATATGTCACACCAATTTTAATGCCGGTATGAAAGTAGCATTCAACCATGAAGACGCGTGCTCTGTGTTCATTTCCAGCGGAAACTGGCTGTATTAGTTACCAGTGCGACCACACTCAGAGCACTGTAATTTGGTCACTGTTCCGTAAAAGTCTCCGGTTATATTCCGTAGAGGGTGCAATGATTTCAAGATAGACTCACCAGTCAGCTATGACGTCATTCTTGCTCAACCGGAGGGCGGGGAATAACAGATAAAAATGAACAGCGTGTACAAAACACGTGGAATTTGTTAGCCAGGTTTTGTTGCTGAAGGAAGAAGAAGTATTAAGAAACACCTATGTTACTCTACACACATATATGGGGGCAATATGTGGTGACAATTTCGTTCTTCTAATTAATATGAGAGCTAAGAAAAAGGTACTCTCCTGAAAATATTGTAGGGATCTTCTTGGCTCTTCAAATAGGAAAACATATCAAATCAACGAAATTAATTGTTCTTTCACACTGACCGTATGTAGGTGAAATTGTGGTAACGTAGACCCACACTGAAAAATTCAATGCTATAGCCGGTATTTTAACCACGGATCTTCTGGTATCTGTCCAGCGGCTCTAACCATTGAGTTACTAGGGCTGTTCAATAAAGAATGATCACAACTGTTTTTTGAGTATGTACCATTACTCATCCCCATAATTTTGATGGTGTTTCTCAAAATGGTCTCCCCTGAATGCGATGCATTTTTCCCAGCGTTTCTGCCGGTCTTTAAAGACATGCTGGAAAACATTTTGTGAGAGGTCCTTCAAAATCGCCTCCGCAGCCTTCACCACTGCTTCTGATTATGGATAATGCCTCCCACGAAGCCGTTTCTTCAAGTTAGGGAATACAAAAATGTCACATGGGGCTAAATCTGGACTATAGGGAGTGTGAGGGATTTACTTCATGTTTAGTTTTTCAAGACATTCATCAACAACATTGACAATATGCAGCTGCGCATTATCGTGGTGTAGCTTCCAGGTTGCTTCCTGGAAATGTTGTCTTTTGCGCCTTACATGGGCTTGCAAAGTTTTAAGGACATCCCTGTAGTATTGTCCAGTTACTGATGTGTGTGCAGGTGCAACATGCTGATAAACCATTCCAGAGAAATCAAAGAATCAGATGATAATAGCTTTCCCAGCAGAAGCAAACACCTTTGATGTTTTGGGGGTTGGTGATGAAGGAGATTTACACACTGAGCTTTGCAGTTTACTCTCAGGATCAAAATGATGTAGCCAAGTTCCATCAGCAGTGATTACGTTTCAAAGAAACTCCGGATCTTCCGCTAACATCAATTTCAACTGTATGTTATCTCCATTCCAGCGGTAGGCGATACTGAATATGTCTGAACTTTCCTGGTTCTCACAGGCGGGAACCAGGAGTACCAACAATGAATCTACCACGGCGTGTTTGTTTCACATTAAGCTAAGAGAATATTGTGACTTTGTGTTATATCCCACTTCTTGACACCAGTGTGACTTTGTGGGTTCGTGAAATAAAAAGTCCAACTACACCACTCAACAATGTTCTTTATTTCTACCGACTTACAGTTTAACACTTGCCAATTACACCAAATTACTTGCTGCATACAATTACAATTTACCAGTTCGTCCGTTACAACTTCACTGTACTCGCGATTACATAAACTCCGATACTCATATACAGTTCGTACAGTCCCGTTGCACAATCCTTTCGTTCATTAACACGTCACTGACTAACTCTTACACCAAGAACTGCGACTGTCTTCTCGCTCACACTCACTAACCAACTGATTGACCAACACAACCAACAACTGACTGACTAACTAGCTGCAGCCCTTTTTATAAGCATCTCGCCGTCTTCTAGACGTTTCCAGATGATGAAAGTTCCCGTAATTTCTGGAACCAGGTGGAAGGGAAATAGACCTCCCAGTTATGTTTCTTTCCCCGGTCGCCCCTGTCACCACTACAAGACAAACGAGGGGAGGGCGTAGCTAACATTGACCTCCCCCGTCTTCCGCTCGCAGCTGCTTTACAGGGTGTTCCAAACGGTCGCGTTACACTGCTCCCTCCTCAAAGCTGTTCGTCCTCGAACAACCCCATCGTAGCGTGCGAGGCGGTCCAGGTGTACCACCAGGATCTGCCCGGAGTCTGAGCCAGAAGTAGCGCTGCCGTAGTTTGTGAATCATTCGGTTCGCTCCCAGGTGTCCTCCCGAAGTACCGGCGTGCACTTCCTCCAAGACTTCCGGGACCTTGCTCCGGGGAAGTACCAACTGTCCTCTCTGCGCCTTCCCATCGGGTGACTCCCATACCCGGAACAGCACGCCCTCTCTGGCCTTCAACGAGTCCCATTGGGCCCAGTGCGACTTGTAGGTGGCGCTCCTCGGTGCGATGTCCTCCCAGGTTGACCTCGTCCCTGCGTCCACTTCCCTCAAGAGTGGCGCCAAGTCTGCGTCCGCCAGCTGCTCCCTCCTCAGGCCTGCGCTATCCCAGCCTTCAGCAGGCACTGCCACAACTACTCGGACTGCTGCGGCACGCTCCTTCTCTTCCACTCTTGTGCGCTCATGGCCGTCCTGGATCTGCGGTAGGACACCTCCAATGCAATGGTCGCTGGCGTCGGTGTCCACAATGAAGGCGCCACCCGATTGTGGGAAACCCAAAATTGAAGCACTGCACAGGGTCCCCTTCGGGTGCTGGAAAGCGTCTTCGGCGTCCTCCGTCCACACATAAGGCCGGTTTTCCTCCGTCAGGCGGGTGAGGGGTTTTGCGAAGTTGTCGGCCTTTTCCTCTAAATCATTAAGGCGGTCGTCTACTTGACCCTTCCGCTCGCCCAGCTCCGTCACGTCATCCCTCACGCCGGCCAACCGTTCCTCAAACTTGGCGGCGAGGACCTCGTTCGCCTCCCTCATCTCTGTTGTCAGTTCGGCCATCTTTGCGGTCATTGTCGTGGCCAAGTTGTTGCTTGCCGTTTCCATCTTCGCTGTTAATTCGGCCTTCATTTCTTCCGTCTTCGCTGTTAATTCGGCCTTCATTTCTTCCATCTTCCCGGTGATGTTGTCGTTGGCCGTCTTCACTTGTTTCAATTCTGCGGTGATGATGTTACTTGCCGCTTCTGTTTTTGTTATTAACTCGTTCATCTTCGCCAAAAGCATTTCCACTGCGGATTCCATGGCTGTAGTGTTCGGTGCTGTTGTCTTCCCGCTTCCTGACACCAGTGTGACTTTGTGTTATATCCCACTTCTTGACACCAGTGTGACTTTGTGGGTTCGTGAAATAAAAAGTCCAACTACACCACTCAACAATGTTCTTTATTTCTACCGACTTACAGTTTAACACTTGCCAATTACACCAAATTACTTGCTGCATACAATTACAATTTACCAGTTCGTCCGTTACAACTTCACTGTACTCGCGATTACATAAACTCCGATACTCATATACAGTTCGTACAGTCCCGTTGCACAATCCTTTCGTTCATTAACACGTCACTGACTAACTCTTACACCAAGAACTGCGACTGTCTTCTCGCTCACACTCACTAACCAACTGATTGACCAACACAACCAACAACTGACTGACTAACTAGCTGCAGCCCTTTTTATAAGCATCTCGCCGTCTTCTAGACGTTTCCAGATGATGAAAGTTCCCGTAATTTCTGGAACCAGGTGGAAGGGAAATAGACCTCCCAGTTATGTTTCTTTCCCCGGTCGCCCCTGTCACCACTACAAGACAAACGAGGGGAGGGCGTAGCTAACATTGACCTCCCCCGTCTTCCGCTCGCAGCTGCTTTACAGGGTGTTCCAAACGGTCGCGTTACAATATAATAAGATTTAATTTTCGTCCGAAAAACTATGACCGTAAAAAATTATGATCATTCTTTATTGAACAGCCCTCGTGCTAATGCCAACGTGGCCACATGACATAAAATTCTCCAACTGACTCATATTTTCCCGGTAAACCACTTAGGGGTTCTCATAAACACATGAGACAACTACCTTAATGGCAACTTACAACATGTAAGTACTTTAAAGCCCGGGCTTTATACTTAACCACTATTAGGTCAATTAATGGAAATTTATTGTTCTTTTACACTGGCCGTGTGTCAGCTAAATTGTGGAAACGTAGAGTCAGACTGAAAAATTCAATGCCATAGCCGGGATTTGAACCACGTATCTTCTGGTCTCCGTCGAGCCGCTCTAACCATTGAGCTACTATGGCCAATATGCCGATATGACATTAAATTCTCCAAATGAATCGTATTTAGCCTTCACACGGCCAGTGTGAAAGAAAAACTAGTTTTCAATAATTGACCTAATAGTGGTTAACTATCGTGACTTTGTGGGTTCGTAGAATTAAAAGGCCGAGTTGCAGAAATTAAAAGTCTTCTTTATTTTCGTAGAAATACTCTTATAGATTACAGCAGCATTACGTTACGTATCACCATCAGTCTACCAAGGTCGATGGCAATAACAAACAGTGACAGCAGATTACAACCTTAGCTCTCGTTACAACAACACAGCTGGCTGTCTCTCATTTCACAACTGTTTCACCACTGACTCAGATTGCGAGCAGACACTTGCTTGAATACCTAATTATAGATTCGAGATATTTCCGGAAGAATAAAGAAACTAAATAATCAAGATATTACCAGAAATTTCCGTTCCTCTAAGTTTGTTTGTTTTGGTAAGTCTTTTATCTCAGTTATTTTTATCTGCTTATGCAAGCTCGTTATCTGAAACTTTATCCGCCGACGGTTTTCCTATTTGTGCGAAAATTTTATGCCTGTTGCCGTGACACCATAAAGCCCGGGCCTTAAAGTACTTACACGTTGTAAGACGCAATTAAGTTAGTTGTCTCACTTGTTTATGAAAACTATAAGTTGTTTATCGGGAAAAATACGAGTCAGTTGGAGAATTTAATGTCATATCGGTACGTTGGGTATAGTAGCTTATTAGTTAGAGCGGCTGTACGGAGACCAGAACATCCGTGGTTGAAATCCCGGCTATGGCATTTAATTTTCAGTCTGAGTCTACGTTTTCACAATATCAAATCATATCTAAATGCATTCCTGCAGCATATGTTGGATAACGTGGAATTTTCTCTTATTCATATAGGTCCCCCACGTTATTCTTGGCTCTGGAGTTTCATTGCCTGACCTTTCTGTTGATTCCTTCTAGCATTCATTTGTTCTATGGTTTTCATACCATATATAAATTAAAACCAATTTTTCATTCACAGTGTCTTCTCTTGAAACTTGTTTTCCCTGTAGAATTATACTCTCGCCTAACAAACAAATCCCAATAAATACATTTTTTTGGAACATCAGTCCCTCAGCTAAATCTCTAAATATTAGTTTCACTTCAACCATGCAGGAAGAAAGATGAATGAAATTCCTCTTTGTGACTGTACCCTGTTTCATTTTCCTCTGATTTCAAATATTTGTAGCAGGTTACATCACAAAGATATGTTGAGGTTGTTCGTTTATTGAAAAGAAATGAAAATAAACAGCCCAAAACAGTTTTCCACATGCTCTGGGGCTGTGTAACGTTTTTTCTGGTTGACAACCCGTAATATGTTTCAATTCTCAGAATGTCTCTGCCAGTAACTCGCTTTGTGCCACCGAATGGTGCGCTATCTCTTTTCCATTTAAGTTTATTTTTAAATTCGTTAGCCTTGTTTCAATTCACTTCTGCACACGACTTATACACTCTAACTTCTCAGTGCTTATGCTTTTCCAATATCGCTATCCATCCCACGGAGCTTTGTAAGACCATCTCCATTTCCTAAATTTCTGAAGTACCACGTGCAACTCAGTGCTAGAAATTATCCTCGTCAATCAACTTCCTTGCGTCCATGCTTCCTTAGTAATGAAAGCGAAACTTCAGTATTTGCTGTAGCTTTGTCTTGCACTTATTTTGTAGCAGGATCTGCTACCTTAACTGTATGCACATAGGTTGCTGTAGTTACCTCTATCGACGAAGAAAATCCACGCTTTTGGTATGTACCATCTACAGCAATAGTTATATCTGTCTTACTTGTTGATATTCCACAACTTTTTCTTTTGCCTCATTCATAGTGTCACGGCAACAGTCATAAACGTTTCCGCACAAATAAGAAAACAGTCGGCGGAAAAAGTCATGGTAATAATGAGCCTTGCTGAGCAGTTAATGATAGCGCGGTTATTGTAAACAAGCGCCGGCAAGCAGAGATAACTAAGGTAAGGGACTCGCCGGCATAGATTAAGTTACGCTTCTAGAATGTGATAGAATATTTGTTTTCTTAATTCTTCCGGAAATTTCTGGACTGATAGAGATTGTTCGGATTCTGGCTTATTGTAGAATAATCTAGAGTTACGTATTAGGTATTTAAGGACGTGACGGCTCGCAAAGTTAGTTGTAAAACTGTGAGTTGTAAACAGAGTAAGCAGAGTACAGCTGAGAGTGTTGTTGTTGAAAAGACGGTAATGTAATCAGCTGTCACGGTTTGTTATTGTCATCGACCTTGGAAGATTGTGTTATTATGTGATGTAATGTTCTTACGTGAGAAATAAAAAGTGTATCTCTACGGAAATAAAGGAGATTTTTAATTTCTGCAACTCGGCCTTTTAATTCTACAAACCCACAAAGTCACAATACCTTCCCTACTGGATCTTACATAACAGAAGCATGAATATTTACATAATTTGGAAAATTGTTGGAGGATTTGGGATGATGATTTCATTACGGATTAGGAAGTAGGCCACCATGCTAGGCCCATTGTTCCTATGCCTCCAAGTGGGGGCACCTCCGGGAGGAAGGATGAGGCGAGAGGAGACAGAGGGCAGCTGACCCAAGTAGCCACGACAGTACAGAGGGCAGGGTCACTACAGTTTAGTTGGATAGAGCCCTCCCCCGATAGGCCAGGACAACGAACTCGCTCCCCCACAGCGGGACGGCAAAGAGTCCAGCAGCCGAGTCCTAATGGTACCAAGGCAGGCGATCCGAGCCCCAAATGCCCCTGGCTGGCGTTCCCGAAATGGTTCCAGCAGATGAGCGGAGAACGGCAACCGACCTACGGGAGGTTAAGTCATATCGGACGATGAATGAATAGAGCGAAATGGTGCTCTAATGAGTCCAGGGTCCATGGAGATTAGAGTTGCCCGACATTCGTCTTAAAGAATAACGAAAAACTCCGGAAGGAACCTTATCCTGGAAACTCACCCTGACCGAGAATCAAACTTGGGACCTCTTGAACGTGAGGCAGACACGCTACCATCTATGCTACGGAGGTGTGCCTCAAACAGCGAGTACGTGGGTGTGTTAATGATGGAAAAAGTCAGCAAGCGAGCTTGTGAGTACATTTCTGCTCTCGAGCGAGTTTGTGACGAGTGTGATGATGTGCAGTGAGAGTACCACTGCAAGAATTTAGAGAGAATTGGTGTTCGAATTCCTTGCGAGTGAACCTCCGGAAATAGAGGCTGTGTCGTGCGTATCTCATAACAACGCAAAAAAGGTGCAGTAACGTTAGAGTTAAGTGTGATTTTCGCGAAAGCTGAATTAGGTTACAAAGAAGCAGTTTCAAAACTGGATGAATTCGCAATATTAATGTTTCAAACAGTAATAATTGCATCCTAAACTGGTCATTTGGTGTTGGTAAAGTTTTCGTACACTAAAAGTAGGTACTATTATTTTCAATGTACACAACACCATAAGGCATCTAATTTCAACTACCAAAAAAGTTTAAAATGGATATTTAAGACACAAATTTCATAATATTAAAACTCTGGCATATAGAAAGTATACACTGGAACGCTATAGAGTGCATAACTTGTAGTTTTTTTACTTGTTCCATTTAGACCTCGCCTTTAACTCCAATGGTCATATAGGCGGCCGTTCTCCTTTGGAATATATCGAAGGTGTTAGCTTGTATTCGTTGGGTTTTAATCATTAGATCACGTACACATTCGCACTCTCGTTCACACTTCCAGACTCTGGGGAAGATTGGGAATTATCTTGGTTGGAGAAAATTCCTACCTCCAGCCGGGAATTGATCCTGGGATCCCTCGGAGGGATAATTTGTATTGTTGTTACTCAAGAGAAAATGTATGTAAAATTTAGACAAAACCAAGGATATTCCATTTCTAATTACGTTCACGATTTAGCAAGTGATAAAATATTGCATCACAAAGTGACGTTACACCTGTTTTGGAATTTAGAAAACAAGAGTTAAATATATACAAATATAACAATTTGTAACTTAAAACTTTATCTTTTATGAGTTTAGAAAAATAATAGAAGATTATAATTTAAAAAATTACTTACCATCCTTAGGTTAGTAAACATTTAAAAAAAAAATAAATTAAAGAGTTAGGTATAACTTTAGTTCCTCAAAATAAATATATCTAGTATTAAAAAATGTATTGCATTTCTCTTAAAAGGATAAAATTCCTAATAATAAAAAACGTGGTAAGTAGTATAGAATTGGGCATTTCGGCACAGTGTAGATAGGATGTTGAATTCTCCTCTGTGTTAATAAATGGGTGATGTAGAACTCTCATTGATTTAGAACTCTCCTATATGAAAATCGAGGTTTAAAAGAAGGGGAGTTGTGGCGTAGTGCCGTTCTCCCCTGTGCAGTTGAGGGGTTGGGATGATGATGATTGTGTGTGTGTGTGTGTGTGTGTGTGTGTGTGTGTGTGTGTGATGTGTGATGGGTGGGGTGGGTAACGGGGGGTTCCGGGGATGTTTGAATTAAATGTGAATGCTTGTGTGTGTGCTTGAACTCTCATGTATTCTTTTCGATGTGTGTATGTGTGTGCTTGAACTCTCACATATGAATATCGAAGAGTCTAGGGTTCGATATTTGTGATGGGGTGGGATGGGTAACGGGGGGGTTCCGGGGATGTTTGAATTAAATGTATTGATAGTAATTCTTCGATGTCTGTGCTTGAACTCTCATATATGAATATCGAGTGTAGGGTTTGATATTTATTACGTTTAGTGTATGATATATGATGCAGTATCGTTATTCTTTAGATAAAAGAATATCGAGAGAATGATTAGGTATGTTTACTGGGAGAGATTTATGAAAATAAATGTAATAAGACATTCTGGTAAGGGGGTGTTCCCTATGCAGAATCTCTCCTTGAGCTATCGTATCCAAGAGCGATGTAAAGGTTAAGAAAAAAAGGTTAAATTCCATTCCCACATCGAGGTACGAGAAAATATAAAATCTATTCCACATTGAAGTATAAGAATGAATATGTAAATCTATGTGAGAGGGTCGCATGACAAAGAAATGTTCCCCTCTAAGCATGATAAAAGTGGGACATAGCAAATGTAACCATCTCTTTAAGAATGATAAAAAAATATTGAGAGAAAAGTATAAGAATGCAAATGTAAATCTGTTTGAAAGGGCTTTCATGATAAAGGAGCGCACCCTCTAAGCAGGATGACCTAAAAAGAATATTCCCTCTAAGCATGATAAAAGTGGAACATAACATCGAAAATGAAATAAATGCACTAACCATCTAATTAAAAATGATTAAGATAACGAGAGAAAAGTATCACGTCCTTAAGTATATATGAGTAATACAAAACTGATCAATCAATATGATAATATATATATGCAAGTAGGGATCTATAGTGTAGATATCCTAACTATTCATGGCAAGGTATCACCCTCCATATAAAAAATGGTCTAGAAAATCTCCCCTCAGTATTAGGAATACCCCACTGAACAACATCCCCTTTGGTATGTAGGTCAGAGAAAAAAAGAGTTAATCTCTCCAGACTAGTGACAGGGGTGATCAAAACAGTCTTATTGCTGTAGCGAAGTCTAATTTTGTCAAATAACGTTAGGAAAAAAAGAATATATTTTAAAAATTAAACGAATGAATCTATATATTTGTATGAATGATGAAACAAAACTATGAATGTGTTAGTATACCAAATGTAAAAAAATCAAATGTTCAGAAAAATATATTTTGTACAAGTATGTGTGTGTAAAGAAATGTGTAACTATATCACCCTCCCCTCCAAGATGTAGGGAACGAATCACAGTTAGTGTGCGCACGCAACATGGTGTTTGGGAAGGAGAGATACGGTTGGAGGGGGGTGTAAAAAAATGATGAACCTATATAAAGTTTAAACTATGATAATAAAGTTACTAGTAATAAGTTTTAACTCATAACGTAGTCACAACTACTTTAAACATATAGCATAATATGTAGACAGTAACACCTCTCCCGTACGGAGGGGAGGGAGGGCGTGGAGCGATTGTTAATAAATACTGCAGTACGGACGAGTGAGGAGTCAGTCGATTCTCTGGAAATATGGATCCTACAGGTAAGATAGAAAAGTTGTATACTGTAATTCATTTTTTATCTCTGTTTACGAAGAATGTTGAAGTAATACTGATTCGTGTATGCTTATATGTTTGTTTCAGATCATGAGATGGTACAGCTAAATCAACTAGCTGAAGGTGGAACACATCTTCCCACAAAGAAACTACGAGAATTAGATCACTCCGTTCAACACATCATTCGATCCGTCAAAACCGTGAAGACCAGATATGGTGAACGGGTCGTCGTCGAAACATCAGAATTCCAAGTCTTCCTCCCGGAGAGATTCAAACACATGACCGCAGCGCAGAAAGATTTACTAAATCGTGGTGACTGCATACTCCAATACCATGGCGAGGAAACACTAGAAAGTGGTTTCAAACGACATAAATTGTCTTTTTTAAGCAGCCCGTAATGTTGTCAAAAGGTGAGTATAATTAATGAACAAAATTTCATAAAAAAAAGTGAAAATGTAGTTACTTGCATGTAAATGTGAAATCGTACATGTTGTATTAGAACTTAAAGCGCACGTCATGTAGTATTAGTAATTGAATGTAGTTACTTGCATGTACGTACATGTTGTATTAGAACTTAAAGTGTTAATTATCGCATGTCATGTAGTATTAGTAATTGAGAGTGAACGTTGTAGGGTTAATTTTCAAGTGTAATAATTACGTACATGTGATTATCGTAGTTCAGTTACGTTACTTCACATGCATGTTAGTTATGTATTGTTTGTTACACGTAAAAGTAACGTTGTAGGTCAAAAAAAAACGTTAATTTATATGTGTAAAACGTACATGTGAATATCGTAGTTCAGTTACGGTATTTTACATGTATATGGTTTACGTTGTGTGTTTTTATCATTTATGTAAGGGAGAGAGCATTACGTAAAACAGTTACATACTATCTGAATATTGTAGTTACGTGATGATAGCAATAATTGAAACCGCTGTGTAAAATACATAATCATTATGTAACTATTTTCATATGTAAAAGTTACATGCATGTTACGTTCTACGTAAAGTATAGAGTTTACGTAAAATTGGGATTCATACATGTAAAAGTTATTAACATGTATGTTATTTCTGTTACCACCTTACATACATGTAAATCAATGTTCCCGTATGTAAAGTTAATCGAATGTTGTAATTGCCTCTTTTTTCAGAAACGGCGACAAGATGCTCCGATACTGCCACTGGACAACCCTCGATTCAGCAAGATGAAACCTGTTCGAACGTGACCCATGCTGAGCAATTACGATGTATTCAGAGTGAGTCCGCTTTCAAAAATCGTTTAGCCACCTATGAAATTTACAACTGTGTTAATATACTTGACCCCGTCATATTCTTAGCAGAATGCAAACCTTTAATTTTGAATGAAATTGATAAGGGCTTAAACACGTATAAATCAGGTCTTAAGATAGGATCCTGTTTATCCTGTCAATATGTCATAATATCACAAGAGAGCGATAATATTCATACATTTAACTTTAACTGTAAACTTGAGGTGATATTGCAATCTACAGATAAATCTATATGGTATGAAGAGAAGATTGTACAACCTATACTAGATCATATGGATAATTTTGAATCGCGTACCAGTTCAAAAGCTTTATACAGTATTGAGAAATTAACAATATATGTGACACAATACGATTCATTGAATGCAGGGATGTATACTGAACTACCCGACTTTATAAAATCGAAGAGAGCTGTTATTAACATTCGTAATACTGATAAATATTGCTTTGCATACTGTCTGTTAGCATCCAAATATCCAGTAGAACGTAACAAGAATCGACCAACGTCCTATAAAAGATATGATTTTCGTAACGAATTTAACTTTGAGAATATAACATTCCCCGTATCATTGAAAGATGTAGAAAAATTCGAGAATCAAAATTCAAATATTTCAATAACGATATACGGTGTTGAAAATAAATCGATTATTCTCTTATATCAACCAAGAGAGATAAAAGCACATCATGTTAATCTTTTAATGTATAAAAGACATTATTGTCTGATAACAGACCTATCACGTTTGCTAGGAAAGCAGTTAACCAAACATCATGGGCGAAAATGGTTATGTAACAATTGTAACTTGTATTTCACATCAGAATCACGTTTAAATAGCCATAAAAAGAGGTGTATGATGAATCAAATTATCAGAATGCCCGAGGCTGGTAAAACTGATCTCGTTGAATTTAACGCATATTCGAAATGTCTAAAAGTTCCATTCGTGGTTTATGCAGACATAGAATGTATCTTACGTAAGGTAGATTCGTGTCAAGATGTAGCAAGCAAAAGTTGGACCCGTACCATTCATAAACATGAAGCGTATGCAATTGCATTACATTTGGTCTGTAGTTATGATAAAAATTTAACACGTTTCAAATCATTTGAAGGTCCATATGCAATTGAAAATTTTCTTAAAGAATTAACGTTAATTGCAAATCAGGTCATTAATATATATGCTAATAAAATTGAAATAAGTATGAGAGATGTGGATGAGCTGGAATATCAAAATGCAACACGATGTCACATATGCAAACGTGAATTTCTTAACTCGTGTATAAAGGTTCGTGATCATTGTCATTTGACTGGAAGTTACGTTGGCCCAGCTCATAAGCACTGCAATTTAAATAGGAAAATGCCAGGATTCATACCAATATTCTTTCATTGCTTGTCAAAATACGATGCTCATTTCATAGTAAAGAAACTAGGTTACGATACGGAACCTATCAACTGTATTGCACAAACTTCTGAAAATTACTTATCCTTTAGCAAAAGATATACAAATTCGAATGGAATGAGTATATATCTAAGATTTCTGGATAGCTATCGTTTTTTGGATTCAAAACTTAGTAACCTTTCGGATATGTTAGAATCAGATGATTTTCATTATACCAATAATACGTACACGAATCCTTTGCATAGACAACTGATGAAACGCAAAGGTGTCTTCCCGTACACGTATGTGGATTCTATAGAAAAATTATACGAGAATAGTCTACCATCCAAACATCAGTTTGATCATGTAAGCGATGAGGATTATAGTCATGCTAGAACGGTATGGAATGAATTCAATGTTAAAAATCTGGGTGAATATTTAAATATATATCTTAAGTGCGATACATTAATACTAACGGACGTGTTTGAACGCTTCCGTGAATTAAGTATCGGTTTGTACGGACTCGACCCGTGTCAGTATTACACACTTCCCGGGTTAGCCTATGATGCAATGTTAAGAACGACTGGTGTACAGATTTCATTATTAACAGATAAGACTATGCTAGATTTCTTCGAAAAAGGAATACGAGGTGGAATTTGCACTGTGTCCAAACGGTATGCAAAGGCGAATAACAGATACATGACTAGCTACGATAACACTCAACCAACTAATTATTTAATGTACGTTGACTGCAATTCTTTATATAGTTATACAATGGAAAATAATAGCTTACCATACACTGATATAAGGTGGCTAACTGATGCTGAAATTAAATCAATAGATTTTATGTCTATTACAAGTGATTCTGACGTGGGATATGTGTTGGAAGTAGACTTTAAATATCCACAGGAACTTCATGATATACAAAATGATTTGCCATTATGCCCTTTGAATGAAATCGCGCCAGGTGATAGGTATACAAAATTGCTAACAACATTGAATGATAAAAATAAATACGTATTACATTATCTCAATTTTCAACAATGTGTTAAACTTGGTTTGATTCCATCGCGTATACATAGAGTAATAGGTTATAAACAATCTAACTGGATAAATCCTTACATTGAACTCAACGTTCGTAAACGTATTGAAGATAAGACGAAATTTGGTCAAAATCTATGGAAGTTAATGAATAATTGTGTTTATGGAAAATTTATAGAGAATGTAAAACGTTATAATTCATTTCATTTAGCTACCAGCTGGAAACGAGCGCGTAAATTGTTAGCTCGACAAACGTGTATAAGGTACGTGATTTTTGATGAAAATTTAATAGGTATAGAATTGGTCAGAGATGAAATATTGATGAATAAGCCAATATACATAGGACAAGCAATCCTGGATCTATCCAAACATAAAATGTATGATTTTTATTATGAAATTCTGAAGAAAAAATTGAAAGATGTAACTTTAATCTATACGGACACGGATGCTTTTCTCTTCGAATCTAGCTGCGATATATATGAATTTATTAAAGCCAATATACATTTATTCGATACATCTAATTATCCAATTGATAATGTGTATGGTATTCCGTTAGCAAATAAGAAAATTTCAGGATTATTCAAGGATGAGCTAGCCGGTAGAGTGATGATTGAATATGTAGGTCTGAAATCCAAATTATACTGTTATCGATATGATACTGAAGTGATTAAAAAATCAAAAGGTGTAACAAAAGATTCGATGAGATTCATAACCTTTGAACAATATCTCTCATGTATTACACATCCTGACACGATACATCGAAGCATGCAGACATGTTTCAGAAGTTATAAACACGATGTTCATACCATTGAATCTAATAAGATAGCTTTAAGTGGTATCGATACAAAACGATACATTCCCAATAATTCATTTTCAACATTAGCATGGGGACATTATGCTATAGAAAATTGTCAAGTGTAATTTTCATTTTTCTTTTCTCAATAAAGCATAGATTCAACTGAGTTAAAAGGTATTACTAGGCCACGATAATAACATACTACTGTATTTCAAAAAATAAAATAATTGAGTTTCAAGTATAATTGTAAAGTGTGTTGCAACTGAGTTAAAAGGTATTACTAGGCACATGATAATAACATATTTACTTCATTTGAAAGATAACGTATTGCTTTTTTTTTGTTTATGTTAGGGGTGAAGGAATATAGTTTCCTATTCATGTCGTTTTGAAAATGTTAGATAGCAGAAATCAATGAAATGTTAATTCAACTATAATCATGTATGATTTTTTTTTATTAAAATATATTTACTAATTATATCAAAATGTTATTATCATGTCTCCGTTAAGGGGTGAGGGGAGATTTTATATATATATATATCAATGTGAACTAGCATGTACAAAGGCTCTTATTTCAGCTATACTCATGTATGATGTTTGTTTAACGTATATTACTAATTACTTAAAATTGTAATTATCATGTTTACGTTAAGGGTAGGTGAATTTATATATACTCAATGTGAACTAGCATGTACGTTATGTTAAAATCTCTACAATTAAATGTTAATTCAACTATAATCATGTATGATTTTTTAAAAAAGTATAAAATGTTATTATCATGTTTAAGTTAAGGAGATGTGAATTTATATATTATCGATGTGACTAGCAGTTACAGAAGATGTCAGGAATCAATGTGAACAAACAAAAATAAAACACAATATATCATTAAAATTATATTTCTTTATTGAGTTGTGTGTTTTTTATTTATACAATGTCCACCTCATTAATCCATTCACGGGTAGGAAATCCTAACCATTTCACCAGAATCCTATCACCACGACGTCTGATGATCCTTTCAACTAAATACGTGTCTGGATATTGAGTTTTCTGTAATTCATAACCGTAGAATGCTCCTTCAATCAGTTTACCCTCCAGATCCTCGATGAGATAGGTCAATGGATGTGTCCTTTGCACTGTACGTATCCTAAAGACTTCAACACTCCAATTTGGTAGATAACCTTTCTCCATAACACCTTTATGCTTAGAAATCCTCACGTAGTCACCAACACGATGAAGTCTAGATCTTCGCTTCTCACGCAGACTTCTATCATATTTGTACACGCTGAGGAGGAGAGAATTATCACGAACTTCTACAGGCTTCATACGAATCGTTCGATGGTAAGTATTATTGTATGTATGAATAATTCTAGGTAGTATGTTTACCCATTGATATGAGCCTTGAACAATAAATTCCTTATGCAAATTCAGTTTGATCGTTCTTATTAAACGTTCCACTGCAGCAGCCTTAACGTGAGTGAATGTACTGTAATGATTAATATTATTACGATTCATTAGTTCGCGGAAATGTTTATTGTAAAACTCCCTTCCTTTATCAGATTGAACATTCTTCGGAAACGATTCCATTTCATTCAATATCTCCTCCATAGCAGTCGAAACGTTAATACCACTTTTATCACGTAATGGTCGTGCATAAGCCATCTTGGAATAAAAATTGCATGCAAGAAGAATATACTTATAATTCCTATTGTCTCTTGCATAATTAGACATGTCCATAAGATCTATTTGTACTAAATCGTTCATTCCTTTGCTTATGATCTTACGACGTAAAAATCGTCTTCTAGCTGGTGCATGTAACTCGGTTGCAATGCGACGTTTTATCATGCTATAATTTTTGATGTTTTAAGTTCTGTAATAATTTCTTCTATCTCGGGTGAGTGATTCAAATTACCTGCATCCCTCGACGCAACTAATAATCTTAATCTGTTTATTATTTCATTCGGATCGTTCCAGTAGATGTAATCTAATTTTCTCTGCGGTACATGTTCTTTCCAACGTAAACCAAATCCAGTTCGATTACTAACAAGGTCACGAATGATATGACGATACTTGAACCCTCGATTTGCTCTTAAACGTCCATCTCTTGAGTAGCCGTGTCTGTAAACTTGAGTATTTTGTAAGATTTGCGAATACACGTCTAAATCATCATCTGTGTACGATGTCTTGCGAGGTAAACGTTTAAATAATAATTCATATAAGCCTGCTGTGGGTTCATACGTTTCTGTTCCTATCTGAACACCATCAGATTTAAACACAACTGTCTTGTTACCCAATTTATACTCATTATCCTCGTAACGTATGCCGTAAGTATTATCCATGTCACTCGAACTGGCAGTTCGAACCTTGTGTAGATACTTTGACACGAGATCAGCTCCGTTAGCATCATCTGTAGTTTCATCGTCGTCGTTGTTGTCTTGGTGTGCTTTCGCTATTACTTTCAATGGTTCGGTTACAGGTTGAAGAACTTCAGACATGACTCGTTGCGTTTCGAATTTCATGCCTTTGAGAGAACGTAACTTTTCTCTTATTGCCCTACTGTGACGGGCAATGGATTCCTTAAGTCTTATAGCTTCAGCATCCATATCGAAATGAATGTATAATTAATCAGCTACTGCTAATTTATATGAAACTATCAGTTCTATACTTAATATATGACCATCTTTAGCACGTCCGACTGGTGCTGTAAACGATAGAATATCGCCAGTTTCAACTCTTACAGGATATCTTTCAACTAATCTTCCGTTTATTGCAAACAATGTATCATTTACAGCATGCGGATGTACCGATGATACGATGGAACACGAGAGTACACTTCCATTTCCAGGAACTTTATAGTATTCGAGTCCCGATGTTAACGTATACCTTAAAGAGGGACCTCGAAACGGACGTGTTTGCAATGAAATTATGAGTTGTGCTTTCAATTGTTGTAACATAGTGTTTACAACATTTCTCATTCGTGTTTTCATAGTATGAATATCATTATTTATAGTGATTAGTTTATTATCAAGTTCCGTTTGTCGTGCGGTTAGTTCTTTCACTTCTTTTTCTACAGCTGTAGTAATAGTCTCGCTAGCGGAGGTGATTGTTCTAGTTAACTGACTTTGTAATTCATTCTGTTTCCGTGTAATAGTATCGACAATGTTTGTTATAGTCTCAGTTAAACCCGTTTGCAATTCATTGTGTTTCTGTATAAAGAAATGATTAACATAACTCATGGTGACTGCATCACTATCTTCTATCGGGTCGGCTAAATCCTTCAATCTCTTCATTCGAAATGATAGAGTTTCATTAGAATCGTGAATTGGAATCCTATCATCTACATATTTTTTATTAGGAACGTCGTGTTCGTGAAGGGGGTCCAACAGCGTTTTCATTCTTATACCATCTATAATGACATTATTTTCGGAATCACATTTAAATGCATATTTACTTAAGTACTCCATTAAATTGTTGTATTGGATGTCGAGCGATTTTTGTATGTGATCCCTAAGCATAGCTTCAAACTCGCCCATACGCTGATACGAGGTCTGCTCGCTGAAGATCTGCATTCGATTCTCGACGTCAGCCGTATGCGTATCCACATAACGTTTAGTCGATGCATCGTCACCTTCTTCAGGGTCGTGAATATTGCACAACCGCTTTCCCTTGAATCGATAGTTTCCCGATCCATCTCTAGTTATGATATATCGATTGAACACACCCCTAGAGGGTATGATTCTTCGGGATCCGAACCTGTCGATACTCATTGCTTAAGTGATGGATTATTCTATTTATTCATTCTGATAAAGCGATCAAAACCGTGACGGTAGCGTCCCTCGTTCAGTGGATATTCTGGTACTATAACAACAAAGGATCGTTCGTCACTCTCCCATATATGTTTACACATATCCTTAAATTCATCATAGGACATATCGGTATTTACATAATCTTCGTATATATGTTTTAAATTGAGATTATCCTGTCTAAAGAATATAATCATATTTGCATTATCTCTAATTAAATGTTTAGGTACTTTAGCATATGATTGTGCTAAATATATAGCATCGACATTACGATGTCTACCCATACTGTAATATGAAGCTATCTTACCCTGTTTTTCATTTATCACATCATCAAATACGAATATCGAATTTTCTCTAGCATCCGACGTTTGAATCACTTTATCACCATCATCGAACGTAAATACACCTATATCGGGTATAGTTTTCAGTAACCTGAGTAAATATCGATATTTAGGTTGTTGCAACGATTTCCAGTATATGTAGAGGTTTTCGAATCTCAGACCATTCTCGTGAATAAGCAGGTTGAGTAAAACGTTCGTTTTTCCAGCATTTGAACTGCCCAGTATGAGCGCTCTAACGTTACTCGGAAACAACGTACCGTGTCGTCCTTTGCGAATGTCGTCCTCGAAATCTAACACCTGTATGGGTAGTGTACACTTTTGCTTTACTATCTCCATATCGCGACTAATACTTATAAAGCATAAGTTTTGTCTTTTATCTCGTTCGTGATAAGGGCAATCTATGTCTTTACTGGATTTAGCCAATCGTCATAGGAATCGTATACTTATAAAGCGCACGTTTTGCCTTTTTTATTTCATAGTGTGACATGCGCTCTACACGTGCACGCAAAGGTTCGGGAATTCTTAATTCCTTGATTAATTCATTACCATTTGAGGCACATTTACCGGGTTATCGTTTCTGCGGTCCCGGAACGAAACTACATAAACGCTTGCAGAGAGGTGACTTACCGGTGAACGGGTTAGATTCAGCGTGTCTCGATCACGATCGGGCTTACGCAGAGAGTACTGATACAGATTCTCGTCGTCTAGCCGATAAGGTGTTGGTAGAGAAAGCTTGGAGACGTGTAAAGTCTGCCGACGCTTCTTTGGGCGAACGACTTGCAGCTCGACTTGTGACTACACTTATGAAGGGTAAACTGGCAGCGGGCGCTGGCATGCGTAAACGTCGCAACAAGAGAGGTGGTTTCTTACCTTTGCTACCACTTTTAGCAGCTCTAGGTGCAGCAGGTGGTCTAGCTGGAGGTGCTGCTCAGATTGCTACGGCTGTCAATAAGAAACGTTCGGATGCAAAACAACTTGCAGAATTAACACGTCACAACGAGCGCATGGAATCTTTGGCTCAGGGCAAAGGTCTTCGCCGTAAGAGACGTCGTAAGGGTAGAGGATTGTATCTTCGATCAAAAAACTCGGGGCGAGGCCTATATTTATCCCGGAAAAAGCCCTGAGTGCTAACGAGATCGATTCGTATGCACGACGTATACACATTCCACATTTTAGAGGTGTCTACATGATCGATAAACTACCTCCACGTCCTCGATACTATGAGAGAATAGTAGTGAATCTGGATACATCAAATAACCCTGGTACACATTGGATTGCTGTACGTAAGGATGGTGACGTTGCCTACTACTTTGACAGTTTCGGCGATCTGAGACCTCCGGAAGAGATAGAAACGTACCTTTCGGGTGTCAAGCTCCTATATAATACGACGAGATTTCAAGAATTCGATTCTGTGATTTGCGGTCACTTGTGCCTTCAGTTTCTCCTCGATGAGTTACACGATCACCGTGAGTGGTAGTGATACCAGCTTCTCTACATTTCTAAATCCACCATTACATCTGGATCCTAACGGACATTACGAGATAGCTCTATTGAATTTTGAGACTTTTTACTCGATTCCGAATGTGGACGAGAGTAATAATCTATTCCATTACGTTCGCGATGGAAAAGTCGAACGTATAGTAATTCCACCGGGTACTTATGAATTGGATGATATCGCCAGATTGATCAAGGATGCTCTCGACATCGGTGACGACTTTATTCTACGTGCTAATAATAACACCATGAAATCAGAAATTCAATCTCCCTATATTATCGACTTTAGTCGTGAGAGATCTATTGCTTCTCTTCTCGGTTTCACCTCTAAACAGAGGGTACCGGCAAACGTGCTGACCGAGTCTAATGATTTGGTTAACATATTCAAGGTCAGCATCATACGTATCGAGTGTAGTCTTGCAACGGGATCTTTCATCAATGGTAAAAGTGGTCATTCTCTGTATGAATTTTTCCCATCGGTACCTCCAGGTTATCATATCTCGCAGGAACCATCAAGTCCTATATATTTACCAATCATCGATACGAATCTCATTGATCATCTCGACATTAGAGTGGTAGACCAGAACGGCGATAAGTTAGATTTCAGGAACGAAACCATCACTGTACGATTGCACATACGTCGTAATGGGTATAAGTTTTAAGAGACGATGCTATATTAAAAAACATCTCTCGAGATTGACCTCTACTCGATCATCGACCCGCAAGCTAATCACATCGTCTAATCGAAAATTTCTCGCTAACTTAGGCTTCAAGGTTCTATGATGGATGTGTTGGACGTGACCGGGATTCCGACCATTGATGATAAGATCAGTAAGGAGGAAGAACACGTATTCCTACCGTACAATACGTCAGCTCTCGATGTGAACGATGAAATTAGAATTCCATGTCAAGCTGAAGATTTGTACACGCTTCCTAGTAGAAGTTATCTCTACATTGAGGGGACTCTCACTAAACCCGACGGCAGCGTTGCCACATCGAAATTGAGTAACAATGCTATGGCATTCCCATTCGATGAGATTCGTCTGGATATGAATGGAACGACTATTGATAGAACTAGGAATCCGGGCATTTCATCAACGATGCGTAACTATGCAGCACTGAATGAACTGGAATCGAATCGTTTACTAAATGCTGGATGGATCTATCCAGGAGGTGTGGTAGACATCGTGAATACATCGAATGGTATCTTCAATGCTATCGTTCCTCTTTCGATGTTGCTGGGTTTCGCCGACGATCACAAGGAGGTCATACTTAATAGCAAGTTTGAACTTATTCTCATTAGATCTAAGGATTCTAATAATTGTATCATTGGAAACGATCCTACAACCATACAACTAACTAGACTCGAATGGAGGATGCCTGTACTTCGACTTTCAGATTCTGAACGAGTTGATAAACTTAAACTCGTCAAATCGGATAAACCTCTACACGTCGCATTTCGAACCTTGGACCTTCACACTCAACCTGCTGTACCTCAAACTAAAGCGTTCACATGGAACATTGCAACCACGACTAAACTTGAAAAACCACGTTTCGTCATAGTCGGTGCACAAGTGGATAGATTGAATCATCTCGCTAAGGATGCCTCTCTATTTGATAATTGTAATATCACCAATCTGAAACTTTATCTCAACAGTGAATCTTACCCCTATCACGATATGAATTTGGATTTCGCCAATTCGAAATTTGCATCTCTGTATGATCAATATTCCAAATTTCAATCATCCTACTATGGAAAGGAGAATTACCCTCTTTTGAAAAGGAACGACTTTCTGAAATATGCACCGCTATTCGTCATCGATTGCTCTCATCAACCTGAGGATACTGTGACGGGGGCAGTGAATGTCAGATTGGAAGTTCAAGCATCGTCAAATTTTCCTGCACAAACTTCATTATTCTGTTTAATTATTCATGATAAATTATTCACTTATAAACCACTAACTCATGTTGTACAATCTATCATATAGGTGTAATAAATAAAAACATTACAAATTCAAATTATCTTTTTATTGACTTTAACATACATCTCCAATATCCTCTTCCTTGCACTCCTGCTTTTTGCATCATATGAACATAATGATTTATGAATATCATACAACTGATATAAATTTCTTTCAATATATGGAATTAGTCTTTTAAGTCCATTGAATGCAGTACTATTCAGATTTATACTGCCCACATTTAAACATGTATTCACAAACGTTATTTCTTGCATCTTATTCATGCATAACATTATATTAAATGCATATATTATATTTTCACTGTACGGTGCACATGGATGCTTACCATCTTTCAGATACGTATCCAAAACACACAAATTTGACATTATTACCTCCCAATCCTCTTTTGTAATATACACAAACGTATCGTCATGTGTGTCTTTAATGTAAAGTGATGGGAGTTCATTGTATAATCCTATGTTCACACGAAAGTCAATGCTGATGGAGATGTCGTTATCGTTCATGCACACACTATTTACCATCACTCGCAACTTCCTCCTCTACTTCTTCTGCGAAGGGTGTGAAGGGTTCGAACATCATTATGATGAAACTGTCTTCATCGAACGTCTTCTTGGCTTTGACGATTCTCGGTTTGCAGTTCGTCTTCTTCTTTTTCTTGTCTCCTTTCTTACTGGATCTGCGGACATACACGAACTATGTCTCAACATCGTGAATATTTAATACACTTGTTAACGTAAAACTCTTATTATTTTATACTCACTTTTCTATGACTTCCTCCTCGGGTTTCGATGTACCGATATCCTTAAACGGACGATCATTGTACGGATCGCACACATCTTCACCTTGATCCTGTTCGGACTGGCATGCCACATCTTCACTTTGGGCTTTACTGAAATAAACATATTTATCATTAGTTATCTAACACATAACAACACTTTCACGTTAACACACACATAATTATAATTCTACTTACCCGAGGTATACTTTACAATTCTTTCCACATTGAGCATAAGATGTGATCGAATCATGATGGGAAGGATTCTTGCAAATCACTTGATGCATCTTTCCATCACACGTTTCATCGTGGTGCTCAACCCAATGCTTTTGCAAATCTTCGAAATTGCGTAGATTCTCCCAGAATCTGGTATCACTTTCGATGATAGGAGTTGTTGTTCCACTCATCTTGTCGTTGCGATGTGAAGTGAGAATGCATTCGTTCCCCGAGTGAGCAGATGGATGATGAAACGTGACCATACCTGTCTCCCCCCCTCCCCATCCTATCGTCGATTGTTCTAAACGTACGGAGGGTTTGTGTGAAGTGAGGACACGTTCGTTCCCGAGCTGGCGGGACAGGATGAGACCTGTTAATTCGAATTTACTATATTACCGTTTTATCACGTTTCCCCCCCTTCCACCCTCTCGTCGCTTGTACTGGAGGAGGACTAGTGTTTATCCTCGCGTACATGAATGGCTATCGAACCGGGGACCCTATATTCATATATATGAATCCTCCCGAGAACTCGATATTCATAGATGACCCACACATATACATATATGCACAAATCTTGAGGAATGACAACACGTCATCATCCTTATACTTCAATGTGGAATAGATTTTATATTTTCTCGTACCTCGATGTGGGAATGGAATTTAACCTTTTTTTCCTTAACCTTTACATCGCTCTTGGATACGATAGCTCAAGGAGAGACTCTGCATAGGGAACACCCCCTTACCAGAATGTCTTATTACATTTATTTTCATAAATCTCTCCCAGTAAACATACCTAATCATTCTCTCGATATTCTTTTATCTAAAGAATAACGATACTACATCATATATCATACACTAAACGTAATAAATATCAAACGCTACACTCGATATTCATATATGAGAGTTCAAGCACAGACATCGAAGCACTGAACGTAATAGATATCAAACCCTAGACTCGATATTCATACATGAGAGTTCAAGCACAGTCATCGAAGAATTACTATCAATACATTTAATTCAAACATCCCCGGAACCCCCCGTTACCCACCCCACCCATCACACATCACACACACACACACACACACACAATCATCATCATCCCAACCCCTCAACTGCACAGGGGAGAACGGCACTACGCCACAACTCCCCTTCTTTTAAACCTCGATTTTCATATAGGAGAGTTCTAAATCAATGAGAGTTCTACATCACCCATTTATTAACACAGAGGAGAATTCAACATCCTATCTACACTGTGCCGAAATGCCCAATTCTATACTACTATTTAAAAAAAAAGAATTAAAGAGTTAGGTATAACTTTAGTTCCTCAAAATAAATATATCTAGTATTAAAAAATGTATTGCATTTCTCTTAAAAGGATAAAATTCCTAATAATAAAAAACCTGGTATTTATCAGTTTAATTGTTTCGATTGTGATAACGTTTCTATAGGAAGCACAAAACGTAATTTAGAAACCAGAACGAAAGAACAGTCCCTTAACATTAAATATTGTGACCTTGTGGGTTCGTGATATTAAAATTCCAGGTTACAAACACTATAAATTGCTCTTTATTTCCGTAGAAACACAATTACGTTTCATACACATACAAGTTGCAAGGTCATCGACCATAAACAAAGTCCACTTTTACAGCTGTTCACGGCACGCGTCTAATTACCGACTGACTGCTCTGGCGGGTGCCGGCTCCTTTTTATAGATTACTCACTATCTGGAATGTTCTAAAACAATCAAGACGGCGCTAGAACAAAGATGAACTCTCGAGAAATCCGTCTCATTTCCCCAACGTCTCGGCGAGCTTTTATCTTGCACTGCACCGCCCGTCTCTTTGAACTAGTCAGTCGCGCCGCCTCAACAATGCGTTTGCGACAGTATAAACAAACTGATAAATCGGCCGTAGCAGATTATTTTTGGTCATTTAACCATGAAATAAATCCAGAAGTTAAATTATTAAAACAATTAAATATTCCGATAGATTTAATGCTTTGGGAAAATATATTTATTTTAAAAACAAACATCGCTCAATGTATTTTGAAATACCGGCAGTCGATTCTGTTTTTAAATTTGTTTTATTTTCATATTTTGGTAGTACTAACAAGAACATATTAACATCCAGCGTTCGTAACGATGGCGACAGCTTTGTTGTTTCCGGCTGAAGATGTGTATAAGTTTACATGAAATCGCGATCCAAGAGACCTTATAAAAATTATCATCATTTCTTATAAGATAAGTGAAGTTTTAAATTACAAATTATTATATTTTTATATATCAGTTTGCTTCCCTGTTAACAGCTTTATATTTTATGTATTTAAGAGAAACAAGTTTGAAGCATATGGTCACATTTCACTGTTTTATCTATGATTATGAGAATGCTTCACTGTTATTAGCTTCATAGTGTCACCCAATTAACGAAAGGCAGGACCAACTGGCAGCTGGGTAAGAGACAGGAACCTTTCAGACCACGCCTATCCATTTATCTTGTAGCGCTAACGAGGGGATGGTTGAAAAAACCTCACTAGCCATCTCTTCCCCCTCCTCCTGCCGCCTGAAAGAACGCGAAATCTCCGGAATATCTTTCCCCCTCGATGGTAAAGAATTCTCTAGAAACATTTAGCCACCTATAAATAGAAGCACGATGCGACCGAGAGTTCAGCTCAGTATTTGGCGAGCAGCCGCAGGAGCGCCGTGCTAGTGAACGGACTGGAAGACTGTGTCCGTGTATCAGAGGAGTTGTACGTAATTATGAGTGTAGAGTGGATCTTTGACAGACGAACTGGTGAAATGTAATTGTGTGCGCTACGTAATTCAATGTAATCGGCAAGTGTTTCAAATGTAATTCGGTGGAAATAAAGAACATTTTGAGTTTGTGCAATTGAACCTTTAATTTCACGAACCCACAAAGACACAATATTTTATGCATTTAAGAGAAAACAAGTTTGAACCATGTGGTAACATTTCACTGTTTTATGTATGATTATAAGAATGCATCCAGTTATGGTCTTCACAAAGAAGAGTGGTGATATATGTCAGATTTTTTACTTTATTTGCTTATTATAAGCATGATTTAAAGCAATTATTCAACAAACAATATTTGAAGTCTAAAAGAGCTTGTTTATTGCTTCATATTCTTCGGACATTTAAATTGCTTCACTATCTTCTTCTTATTTGTAATAAGTATCAGAGCAATTCTGTTTTGTGTTCCTTGTCTCTCTTTAATCTTGAAACACCTGTCTTCATTTAATGAAAGTTTATATAAAATTCCATAAATAAAATGAAGTGATTTACCCCAAAATCATGATTATTATAATGAAATAATTGACTATTTGTACATATTTACAGGATAAGTGTGATTGCTTTCGAAAACAAATTAGAAACACTTGGTCGCGATTAGCCATTGTTTTGTCAGAGTGGCTGTTTCGTAGGTTATGGCATTTTTACAGGGAAAATGTCGATAAATGTCAGTTATTAGCTGCAATATTTGCATTAATTTCACACTAGATTCCTTGTATAATTCTGCGTTTCGTATCCTTAATTTGATGATCCAATATTTAGGCGTATTAGCTGTGAGATGATACTCACACCTGTTCAAAATATTAAAAAAAGAGGTTATAAGAGAATTCGAGAGATATTGAGTAGAATCAATGCTGTGATTCGATGAAAAACATTTCTTTAAATGTGGAGAGCCATTATCTCTAAGTAGGGAATGATGAAGCATTCTAGATATTTATAGTACTAACAGAGATTATTGTTAAATGATATATTTGTGTACGTATCCTCAATGAACGGAGAGAAAGAGAGAGATGTTCTCGCATTAGGAATGTTGACGTTTTACAAGAACGTGACGTCACTCACTTAGTAATAACTCCCTCAGCCATAAAACCGCCAATTTCCAAGTTGTTACCTGTAAGCAAACTACTGCCAAGATCTTCCGTTTGTGGCAAGCACCGCATCCTGCTCCGGTATCTGATCAATACTGCTGACACAACATCCGCAAAACTCACAAAACATTTTGTATTCCAGTCCATAGTTAAACATTCGGTGAGACATAAAGAACTGTCAATTGAAAGCTATCCGCTATAAAGACTGTTACTTTTACATGTCATAAAATTATACATAGCTCATGAACGATGTCAAGGAAGTGCAGAAATTCTGCGCCCTTCTACTTGGGCCTGTGATAACCTCATATCGACACAAACGCTATTCTTTTATTAAGAACTGTATTAGACCTGCGTTTTGGACCGTGAAAGAAACGTGTACTGAAACAGACATCAAGTTAACATGCAGCTTATATCACAGGCAGTGCCAATTCTCAACAGGACCTCTCGGGTTTTTTTTTTTAACCATACGTTAGTACCTATTTTATAAACTGCCCCCCCCTCGCTGCACACGACAGACAGGACGGAAGTGGATACGCCACTTACGCGCCAATCTAAAATGGAACGGCTACCAAATAACTTTGGTAGGGCCGCCGGTGATCTAACACATCAGCTACTAGCTCTGCAGTCTAGTACCCGGGACTTATTAGGCAACAATCTACCGCCTCCGGGCGGCAGTAGCCTGGCCAGAGGTACCCAATTTCCCGTGGGTGTCGGGAACACACTGCTCCCTCGAGTCCAACCCAATCCGAAAAGCTCCCACTCCGGGAGGGGCTCGAATGTTCGGCCCGAGGTGCCTCTAGTGACTTAAGAGGTGCCACGAGTGCTAACGTTCCGCAGGGGCCGCAACACGGCAGCTGGAAGGGGACAGATCCCCTCCCTTACGGGAAGGCTGAAGATATGGACCTTCTTCTTCCTGGCATCCTTTTTATGTCTTCCAAACAGATCACTTAGTCTGATTTTTAAAAGATGCTCAAATGGGTTAAATGATGTTCAAATGAACCCAGGGTATATAGAGCTTAGAGTTACCCGACATATGTCTGAGGGTAAGGGAAAATCCCGGAAAAATCTTATCCAGGTAACTCACCCCAACCGAGATTTGAACTCGGGGCTTTTAGAACGTGAGGCAGAGACGCTACCATTACGCTACCGAGGCGGGCATTCTGACGTATAGGAAATCATAAGCGTTCGCACTTATAGTTTACTCCTTACTTACTGAATAATGTTTTTTACGATGACTTCTGTGATACAAGTTATGTTTTATAAGATCTGCAATATGCAGTGCAAAAGAAGAAGTGCATAGTCTCAAAAGATAATATAGTTCATCTTTGAAAAGGTTTGTTTGCAAATGTATCTAGAGCCAAAGACTGTCATTAAATTATAATGCAAACACACGTAATTTCTGACAATCACAAAGGTTTAAATAATTTCCATCCTTCCTTCTCAGAACATTTACTGTCGTGGAATTTTGCAGTAAGAATAGGTACTTCCATTGTAGCTCGTGTGGGACCTCACTACATGGAAACTTCAAATGAGTTCAAAATAATGGAATAATTGTCCCAATTTTTTATTTCTTCAAATTGCGAAGGGGATGTGTCATGCTTCAGAAGTTCTGCATACTTTTATAGAAGTATTACGTTCATTGTGAACAGGAAACGCAAGCAAGGGAAATGGCATAATTCTGCAACTGCCAGTTGTCCTACCCACAGTCGCAATTGTACTATAAATGAGTTCACGGCTTCAACTAAGCAGAATATGCTTTGATTTCTACCCAGCAAACGTGTATTGAATTTATCCAAATAACCAAAATGATCAGACGAAAATGCCAGGTCACACAACTATTTTCTTGTGTCAGTTCGGGAACTTCATTTCCCTGAAAGAATAATATAAGACAGAGTTGTCATTTCAAGACTGTCGAAAGTACAAAGTTGTATGGACATTACTATTGTTGCATTTAAATTGGGATGCTTACTTTGCTATGCATAAATTCAGCAGTCACGTGACGTTGTTGAAAGAAACATCACAACATGGGTCCCCCATTGAGCCACCTGATATGACAGTAGCATACTGATTTTGGAAATTCCGTTCCCAGCTCTTGTATGGGATTTGAAATTGTCTATGTCGAAGGTTACTGGATCTAATAAGATTTACAAATCTTACAACAACTGACATTACGTTGTTTAACGTAACGGACTTAGAGTGTAAAGCCTACCTATGTATTAATGTAGTGTATGGGCAAAAAGGCAGATTCAATATTGCTATTGTGAATTTGTGGGTTCGTAAAATTGAAAGTCCGATTTGCAGAAATTCTAAATGTTCTTTGTTTGCGTAGGAATATACTGTTCAATTCTCACGTAACAACATTACGTCACATACACACAGTCTACCAAGGTCGATTACAATAACAAACAGCGTTCAGTTTACAACACTCTCAGCTGTTCTCCGCTTACGCAACTTCCACTGTTGACAACACTCTTGTTACATGTCTTTACAACAACTCCTTCTTTGCGAGTCGTCACCTGTTTAAATACCTCACTGATAATTTCTAGATTATTCGAAAATAAACCAGAACCCGAACAGTCTCTATCAGTCAAGAAGTAACTAGAATATTTCCATTTACCTCAGTTTGTTTGTTTCGGCAGACCCTTATCTACATGTTATCTTTGTCTGCGGGCTCTTGGTTTTCACACTGCCCTCCTATCAGTCCTTTTGTGTAAACTAGCCGCGCGATCGTAGATACGGTTTCACGACACTATGTTGTAAAACCTTGCGCAGCCAGCCAATGAAACTATTTTCTCGTGCTTTCATAGAGGATCCTCTGTCGATGGCAACACTAACGGGTTTGTCGCATGGAAGCACACATTTATTTCCAACATCATGGATAGCGTTGAAGATGTCTTTTCCACAAGTTGTACTCTTTAAGGGCACTGTATCTAACATTTCTAACAAGATATTTAATTCATTATCAACTCTCCTCAGAAATACAATTTAACGCGCCTCGTCAGATCTGTCCAACAATTCGTCCAGGGCTACGATTAGAGAAAAAATGTTATTGACCTTATTTTGTCCTTTAACTGACTTTCAAAACCAGAACACAATTCTTCTATGCATCTCGTTACTGTACAGACGTGTGCAAATTATTATACTCATTCATGTTTCTTTACTTTGCTTCAGTTTAATATTCAAAATAATAGTTATTTACCGCCGTAACCTATTTCAATTTGTCGTAACTATTTTCCTCTTTCTTTTCCTTTGTTATACTATCTTTGAGCAATTTTAAAACTGTTTAATATCAATAGAGCTTTTTATTGTTTCAGGTAATGTTCTCAAATGAATCCATGTTTGAAGTATGTGAAGAGAGCAGCCAATATGTGAGAAGCACAGATAAAGAAGCATTTTCCCCTCAATGTGTCAAACAAAGAGTAAAGCACCCAACATAAAAAATGGTCTGAAGCTGTATGTCTGTACATGAACCTGGAAGCTTATATATAGTTGTGGGATCTATGGAGCAGAAACAGTATAAAAATGTATTAGAAACAAGACTATTTCCGCTAAGCATAGAATGATTTCCAAATGGTGATTTTGTGTTCATGCATGATAGTGCTCCCTGCCATAGAGCAAAATCTGTAACCCAGTTCCTTAAAGAAAACAATGTAAAAGCACTACCATGGCTGGGGAAGAGCCCTGAATTAAATACAATAGGGAATCTGTGGTGTATTGTTAAACAGAGACTGAAAAAGTTAAAAATAACAACAAAAGTTTAGCTTATTGAGGGCCCAATAAGCATTTGGGACAGAGATGAAGAAATGAAGGAAAAGTGTTCCACCCTTGTAGAGAGCATGCCTAAACGCATCAAAATGGTAATAAAGGCTAAAAGAATGCATAAAAATACTAAGAGTTGAAAAAAATATTTTGTAATATTATTTCTGTTAAATAAGTAGAAAATAAACTGTATATGTTAAAAACTTCAACATTGGGTCTAATAGTTTGCACATGTCTGTACCTCGAGAGAGACTGACTGATCCAAATACATCGACAATATTGGGACAAATTTCCTTCGCCGCAACTAGCAAGCTTTCCTTGATAATTTCCCCTTCACTAAATGGTTTCATATTTTTTGCAATAATTTCCGCCAGGGTATAAGAAAGCTCTAGCACATTTTCAACATTAGGGTCATATTTAACAGGTGCTTTCATTTATTTCAGTTTTTGTGATGTAGGTTCACCTAGAACAAAGATATGCTGAACATAAGCAGAAACGCCACTGAGTGCTTCCTCTGTCTCTCGCTGCCTTTGGCACTGGTGTGGGAGTAACATGTGTAAGTGAAGGAAGCATGCGCTGTAGAATTGAGCACGCCTGCGCCACGCTGTAGCTGTTTGGAACCTGCCCTCGGTTGTCCAGCCTCCCACCTAACACCTCCCTTTCGGGTTCACAAGAGGGAACATCCGTTTGGGTATGTTCGGTAATGTCAGAAATCACTGATAACTCTTACATAACTGGATAGCCTAATTCATTCCTATGGCTATAAAATATCTTCTGATTTAATCTCATAAATTACTGAAAGTCCTTGTGCTTGAAAAAGTATACATATGCCAAGGAATAGAAAATATTTGCTGTTACTCCATAGAATATAGTTGCTACAAACTGCAGAGTATCCAAACAAAATCAACTTACATTTTATTGAAAATAATTTCCATAGATGGCCATATATAGGCTTCCAGAAAACGGGTGGCTATTTCATACACCACAGTTGATCTTATGTCATATTTTGTTAACTTTACTTGCTAATTACACTGGGCAACAAATAAAATGTTGAATGTTTCTAGCACTTCTTGAGGCAATTCCTACTAATTTTGGGTTGAGAAAAAGAAATATGACAATGAAAAAATTTTTTGCTCTAGTTTCTATGATATACACAAGGTGGAAGTGTTACATATTAACGGATTGAGAGAGAAAATGATACATTTTAATTATATACGTGCTAACAACAATAAAAGTGCATCTGATTTTTTAAACTGGTAATTACATGCTAAGAGTTCTAAATTGCTGTAAAAATACTTCGCAGGTAGTTGTGTCTGAAGGGAATCATGTGGTGGTCTATTGACTTCGTCGTCTTTTAGGTTGCCTCTTGTGATGGAGTTGCGCTGAATCCCGATACAAAGACTAGCAGCAATCTGCAAACACTACTTCATTCCAACGGCCCTGATATTTTTGTTCCATAACAGAAATGTCCTGATGGAAACTCTCCCCATTTTGATCACTAACAGCTCCACAACTAGGAGGGAAAAGGTCTAGGTGGGAGTGGAGAAATTGGATCATAAGGGACATGTTGCATCCAAGGTTACGGTACTTGCAGGAGCACTGTCACTAAATGCTTGTACTTGTCATCTCTTTTGTTGCCTAAAAATCCATGAACAACAGCCTTGCAGGCTTCCCAAGCTTTCTTTTGTTTCCCTTCCAAAATTTGGTCAAATGCAGGATTCTTTACAAGTTCTCTTATTTGTGGTCCGACAAAAATGACTTCCTTATCTTTTGCATCACTTAATTTCCAAAATTTCTCTCTGATTGTGCTTTGTTATTTGACAGGTGTGCCAACTCCCTAAAGGTTAACCCAAATATAAAATCTTCACTGTAAAATATGAAATGTCACTTTATCTTCAAAAAGAGCTAATCTATCATTTTTATAGTGATTTTTTAATTCAGCAAGTGAAAATACATGTAAATTCACTATGTTTAAGCTCGAAACATTTTCATTGTTGCCCAGTGTTATTAAATATTACAAAAATGTTTATAATAAAACGTGTCAAAATTCCTCAGAAACCTTTATTGTAATTCCACAGAAGTGTGAACTGAATTGTATTTATGTGGGAATGAAATATTTTGGGAAGTCATTCAACAGAATTATATACAGACAGAAAAGAGTTAACTTTAAAATCGAGAAACAATTAACTGAAAAGATGCGGTTTCTCAATGGCAGCAGAATGTGTGTTTGATCTCGAAAGAGATATCTTGGTGGCCAGAGATTTGGAATATTATCTCAGGTATGAAGTTAAGATGTATTTAGTTATTATATTCTTAAATGTGGAACCAAGTTAAAGGTGTAACGGTTTAAATTTTAACACACTTAAATTATCTAAACTTTACCTGGCCATTCGTAACAAAATTTGCTGCACCATTAAAGGGTATTTAAATGCTATCTAGTACTTCCAGGAACTGTCGGGAGGAAGTTAAAGACGTCAGCTGTTCTGTACATGTTTCACATCCCTTTGTGGCGCTTCTACATTCGTTAATTAGAAATGTGGAAAAATACAACTAATAGGACTAAATTCTTAGAAAGAACCCCGTAGATAACATAATTATTTCGCAAAGTTTGTGGAAAGTTAACTTAATTAATTTATCACGGAGTTTAAACCAACTAGTGGTACAAGACCACGTAGGCTAGCTAGTCACTTATATAAACACTGAGTTCTTAAAAAAAGATTGTGTAATAACGATTTACGATATCAGTTTCGTAACGTATCAAATTCCAATACGAGATAGATAGAGTCAACATGAAAAATTCAATGCCATGGTCGGCATTTGAAACACGGATCTCCTGCTTTCCGTCCAGTCGCTCTAACCCATTGAGCTACCACGGCCAACGTGCCGTCCTGACATTAAATTCTCCATTTGACTCGAATATTTCCCCGGTAGACCACTAGGGGCTCTCGCATCCGAGATATACCGTTTGTGACGACTTGCAGTCCTAAGTACTTGAGGCCCAAGCTCCATCATTTAACCCTTTTTATATTAGTTAATTGATGGAAATTAATCATTTCTTCATATTAACCTTGTAGGTATAGGCTAAGGTTTTTGATAGACAGAGTCAACATGAAAATTTCAGTGCCATGGCCGGGATTTGAACCACGGATCTCTTGGTATGTCGAAAGCGAGAGCCCCTAGTGGTTTACCGAGGAAATATATGAGTCAAATGGAGAATTTAATGTCATGAAGGCACATTGGCCATGGTAGCTCCATGAGTTAGAGGGACTGCACGGAAACCAAGAGATCCGTGGTTCAAATCCCGGCCATGTCATTGAATTTTTCATGTTGAATCTATCAAAAACCTTAGTCTACATACGGCTACTGTGAATAAATGATTAATCTCCATCAACTAACTTATATGATAATACCAGATTGGAATATTGACAGACGAGACCGTGGGTCGAGTAGAACATATATCGGTTTATCTACTTTGTAAATTTGTATGATGGCCATGTACATTGATTTTCTAGTCGATAGTTGAATGTAGAGGGCCATGTACGAATCCAGGTCATTAGTGTATACTATGTCCAACGAGAGGAAGTACGGCATCAGTGCGCGTCCTCATGCGTTCGTAATGAGAGTACTATTACCGCTTTCTTATGTATAATATTAATATGTATTAATAATATGAATGTGCATTTTCCACACAAATAACACGTATTTAATCAAGCCAACTGCTAAATCGCTTCGTTAAGTATAATATTAATAAAATTTAGACACTAAAGACACATTTTTCGAGCTAAGTATCACGCAGCACACTATTAATATTGTGACTTCCTGTGTTCGAGGAATTAAAAGTCCAAGTCGCACAAATTCAAAACGCTTTTTATTTCCGCCGAATTACGCCTGGTACACTTGCAGATCACAGCAGAATTACCTATCACACAAAATTACGTAACACACACAATTACAATCTACCAGTTCGCAGGTCCACTCGGCACACCGCCTTCCTATTTATACGTGAGCCAGCATTTCTGGAGAATTCTCTACAATGGAGAGAAAAGACGTACGAGAGGTTTCACGGACTTTCCAGGAGGAAGGTAGGAGGAGGGGAAACCAGTGACTTCTGGTTACTTGTCTCCCCACCCCGTCTCTACTAGGCATTTCATTAGTGCTACGCATAAGCGTAGGTGTGGCTTAGCGCCATCCGCCTCCCCCACTCCCCGTTTCTCCCTCTCTTGCCTCGTGACAATATCTATTATAATTAACTGCTACTTATGTTAGTTGCATTCCTCTAATCTGAGCTGGAAATCGGTTCGATACCCTCCAAGTCCGACGTCTCCTTGTCGGTCGATCATTCATCCCCTAGATGTATCAAGCATTTTTCCATGGCGGTGTAAATTATGCCCTCCAAGCCCCAGAATTTTTGTTCCTTTCGAATCACAAGTTGGCAACAGGCACTCCAGTTATCAGGTGTTACAACATGGAATGCTGCGTGTAATAGCATTCGAATTCGAAATTCGGAACTAATTACAGGAAGCAGTTTGTGGAGGGAAGGTCCTTTGAAGTCTGGAAGCTCAGGATCAGAGTTAACAGCCAACATCACTTTGTTTAAGGTGGGAGGTTCATTGTTAACAAAGAATTGATGAACACAAATCTATCACAGACAACATCCAACACTGATCTGCCACGTGGTCTCTTCTTGCCGGGAGTTGAAACTTCACCGAATGTGACTTTCCTTGCGCGCACTATACTGGAAACCGACACAGTGGTATACTCAGACGTTAACTTCACCATTTCATCGATTAAAAGTTATGGAAATTGTTCACTGAACTTATTATATTATTATCTTTTCACCACTTCGTAAAGGCTTTCCGCACGCATGTTTAATACTACTTGCCAGTTCCGCCATGATTCAAAACTGGATATGCCTGTCAGCTTCAATATCCGCGCGCAAAATGATTTTCTTCAATTACAAATGAACTTAACTATCTATTAGTATATGTTTTTATAATTGAAATATGCTTAGTACGCACTTATTGTGCGCTTTAGCAAAACGAACAAAAGACTCCACACCTCAGAATCAGTATTTTTTCAAGGAACTATTTACAAGGCAGAAGCATCATGGAAATTGTGAAGAAGGTGCGCTACGAAGGTCATTTGGTTTTGTTTACATCTACTTTATTCTCCCGCTGCAAGCAGTATAACAACGGCCACGAAATCAATGAACATTGTGCATAGTAGGCCGTGCAAGTTTACCCGTTGTGCGCCGGAATAGTCTACCGTACACTCCGTAGCCTTTAAAGCAGTGGCGGAATGCCGATCTTATAATTTAAATGCACAATTGACTGTGCAACAATAATAATCGAATTGTAATATGGATGATATAATTGTTATATAAATTGTTTTAATTGTTTCTTTCATTATCATTCAACTATGTGCCTATATTTTGATAAAAAAGCAAATGAACAATAAATTGACAGTGTAAACAAAATGAAAATAATCGACAATCTACTTATTATACAGCTCGAAGAGAAGCAATAAGCACAACATATTACCCAGAAGTGGAATCTAGTTTTCCAGATTTTTGTTGTCTCTTTTGACACACTAGGTTTTCAAAATTAGGTATCAATGTGGAAACGTGGAGTCAGACTGAAAAATTCAATGCCATAGCCAAGATTTGAACCACGAATCTTCTGGTTTCCGTCCAGCCGCACTACCATTGTGCTACTATGGCCAACGTGCCGATATGACATTAAATTCTCCAACTGACTCGTATTTTCCCGGTAAACCACTTAGGAGTTCTCATAAACACATGAGACAACTACCTTAATGGCGACTTACATATTGTAAGTACTTTAAGGCCCGGGCTTGGTATAGTAAACCACTATTAGGTTAATTAATGGAAATTAATTATTCTTTTCACACTGTTTACTATACGAAGCCCGGGCCTTAAAGTACTTACAATATGTAAGTCGCCATTAAGGTAGTTGTCTCATGTGTTTATGAGAACTCCTAAGTGGTTTACCGGGAAAATACGAGTCAGTTGGAGAATTTAATGTCATATCGGCACGTTGGCCATAGTAGCACAATGGTAGTGCGGCTGGACGGAAACCAGAAGATCCGTGGTTCAAATCTCGGCTATGGCATTGAATTTTTCAGTCTGACTCCACGTTTCCACAATTTAGCCTACACACGGCCAGTGTGAAAAGAATAATTAATTTCCATTAATTAACCTAATAATTAGGTATCAATGTTTGTGCAGCAGCTAGTCAAAGTTGACCTTTTAAGTTCTGATCCGACAATTTAATTCTGCAGGAGTTTTTGTTTAATTTCATTAGCGAAAAAAATTGTTCGCGTGTGTGTGTATGTATGTGTGTGTGTGTGTGTGTGTGTGTGTGTTCGTGCGTGGATACGAACATCTTCAGAACACGAGCGGCGTTTCTGTGTAGCCGAGGAAATGTATTTCTTGAAAAATATGAATAGAAATCGCTCAAACTAATTCTATTTTGGAATTTATTTTTCATTTGACGATTGCATTGCAAATCGATAAGTTCAAGTTGCAACTCAGATGGAACATTATGAACACGTGTAGAGTAACGCTCAGCAAATATTTGGAAAATTGGCTCTAATTACTCCCCGTCTTAAAACCTTTTCTGAAATTCTTTGTCCAACTCTCTTAATATTTGAACTTATTCTTGCATGTCCATGACCTGAACAACCTGCTGAACTGTTGAGACATTTAGGAAATGTACCAAGTTCTTTGAGGGTAAGTGCCTTTGCCATAATAATAGTTTCATTTTAAATACTCTGATACTATTACTTTCTATAAAAAATAAAAAAAACAATGTTCCCATGAAGGCATAAATGTAGGAGTAGATGTCCTACGTGTCACCTTACATTCTCCAATGTGCCAAAAAGTCTTTTATCTCCGCACTATTTTTGTTGCGGACTCTTTATCTCTGTAATACACTATCCGTCTGTTATCGCTCCCTGCGCCGAACCCATTATGCACGTCGCCGCGACAACATAATGGACCTTTTTGGAGAGGGGCGGTTATACCAGGTAATGTTCACAAAGTACTGGACTAGACTGCGCTACGGAGGGGATTCGGCACGGAGGTCCATACCTATTGCCTCAAGTGGGACACCCCCAGGAGGAAGGTTGAGGCGAGAGGGCCGCCGTCCCAGGGAGACACGACAGTGCAGAGGGCAGGGTCCCAACTTAACCATTGGAATCTCCCTGGTAGGCCAGTACAACCGGAAACCCATCATTCTGGGTCCGGAAACAGCCTTACCAGTCCGGGTCCGGAGACAGTCCTACGGAAGGGACAAGGTTTCACCAAGTGTATATCATCCTGTCATACAACATCAAGACACTTCTACTCTGTAAGGGGCCACTAGTTGAGAGATGACGTGAAATGATAATGGAGATGAAATGGAGGTACAGAAATTTCGGGGGATGTAATTAACCTACCCAGCGTTCGACGGGCACCCAGGAAAAGCCCCGAAAAAACCTATGGCACAGGTAGATGTGCCACCGGAATCGAATCCGGGGCTGCCGAATGTGGGCCACAGACGAAAACCCCTGGGCCATTCCGCTCGGTAAGACAGAACCCGCAGGCACATTTATGTAACAATTAGATTTTGTTTTTCTTTCTTTCTTTCTTTCTTTCTTTCTTTCTTTCTTTCTTTCTTTCTTTCTTTCTTTCTTTCTTTCTTTCTTTCTTTCTTTCTTTCTCTCTTTCTTTCTTTCTTTCTTTCTTTCTCTCTTTCTTTCTTTCTCTCTTCCTTTCTTTCTTTCTTTCTTTCTTTCTTTCTTTCTTTCTTTCCTTCCTTCCTTCCTTCCTTCCTTCCTTCCTTCCTTCCTTCCTTCCTTCCTTCCTTCCTTCCTTCCTTCCTTCCTTCCTTCCTTCCTTCCTTCCTTCCTTCCTTCCTTCCTTCCTTCCTTCCTTCCTTCCTTCCTTCCTTCCTTCCTTCCTTCCTTCCTTCCTTCCTTCCTTCCTTCCTTCCTTCCTTCCTTCCTTCCTTCCTTCCTTCCTTCCTTCCTTCCTTCCTTCCTTCCTTCCTTCCTTCCTTCCTTCCTTCCTTCCTTCCTTCCTTCCTTCCTTCCTTCCTTCCTTCCTTCCTTCCTTCCTTCCTTCCTTCCTTCCTTCCTTCCTTCCTTCCTTCCTTCCTTCCTTCCTTCCTTCCTTCCTTCCTTCCTTCCTTCCTTCCTTCCTTCCTTCCTTCCTTCCTTCCTTCCTTCCTTCCTTCCTTCCTTCCTTCCTTCCTTCCTTCCTTCCTTCCTTCCTTCCTTCCTTCCTTCCTTCCTTCCTTCCTTCCTTCCTTCCTTCCTTCCTTCCTTCCTTCCTTCCTTCCTTCCTTCCTTCCTTCCTTCCTTCCTTCCTTCTTTCTTTCTTTCTTTCTTTCTTTCTTTCTTTCTTTCTTTCTTTCTTTCTTTCTTTCTTTCTTTCTTTCTTTCTTTCTTTCTTTCTTTCTTTCTTTCTTTCCTTATTTCTTTCTTTCCTTCCTTCTTTCCTTCCTTCCTTCTTTCCTTCTTTCCTTCTTTCCTTCTTTCCTTCTTTCCTTCTTTCTTTCTTTCCTTCTTTCTTTCTTTCTTTCTTTCTTTCTTTCTTTCTTTCTTTCTTTCTTTCTTTCTTTCTTTCTTTCTTTCTTTCTTTCTTTCTTTCTTTCTTTCTTTCTTTCTTTCTTTCTTTCTTTCTTTCTTTCTTTCTTTCTTTCTTTCTTTCTTTCTTTCTTGCCTTCTTTCTGTCCTTCTTTCTTACCTTCTTTCTTTCCTTCTTTCTTTCCTTCTTTCTTTCCTTCTTTCCTTCTCTTTTTCTTTCCTTCTTTCTTTCCTTCTTTCTTTCTTTCCTTCTTTCTTTCCTTCCTTCTTTCTTTCTTTCCTTCCTTCCCTCTGTCCATCCTTCTTTTTTTCTTTCCTTCCTTCTTTCCTTCCTTCTTTCCTTCCTTCTTTCCTTCTTTCTTTCTTTCCTTCTTTCTTTCTTTCCTTCTTTCTTTCTTTCCTTCTTTCTTTCCTTCTTTCTTTCTTTCTTTCCTTCTTTCTTTCTTTCCTTCTTTCTTTCCTTCTTTCTTTCTTTCCTTCTCTCTTTCCTTCCATCTTTCCTTCCTTTCTTCCTTCTTTCTTTCTTTCCTTCCTTCTTTCTTTCTTTCTTTCTTTCTTTTATTTTGTTTTCCTTTTAGGAGGACCCTAAGTCGTATTTGTAGTGAAATTGTGTATCCAAAATATTTTGCAGTAATACACAGGATATGACTCTCCTAATCCAGGCATTTTCATTCTGCTCGAGGGTTAAATTCTCGTTTTAAACTTTTTTCTAAAAAAAAAAAAAAAAAAAAAAAATAAATTTGAAAGGTCACAATCTTACCTCACAACTCAACAGGTTTTGTGGGTGAATAAAAAAAATTACGGCGATACCCCGATTCTACATATTTCCCCTTGAAAATTTAGATGGCCACGTTGAAAATTCAAAACTTGATTTCCCTTAACCAATTCTAAAACCACTTCTTTTAGAACTCAAATAGAAAGTTCTATCAGGCGAATTTGGTCGCCAGATGCGAAAAAGTTGCCAACACGTAACAAACGCCGGAACAAAGGGAAACTGCAGGCTGATGGATGAACAATGAACGTTATCTAGAAGAGTAGCAACAGTTTCTAAGCGCGATTTCAGCTCGACGTGCAGAGATTTTGTCACGGAATTAGGTCGTACGCTCTTGTACTTGAATCACGCGCCAATCAATATAGCGATAGTGCTGCAATGTGCTTCCCGTTACTGACATCAAACTGTTTTTATGAACATACCCTTAACCTATTTTCTGTTAATGTTAATCGAGGCAAAACGAAAAAAACTTATACACAAGCCAGTTATTTCCCAACTGTATGGCATTTAACTACACCAAGGACAAGTTACTCTAATATCCAGATTGCATTGGAAATATGGTTTTGAGGACGAGTTAATGCACACAAATATCTGACTCACTCTGGTACAAACTCTGGTACAAATGAGTATTCTTTTTTATACTGAACAGCAATTTTTGAGAATTAATTTACTAAAAATTTCATTATGTGTACAACACCAATAGGCAAAAGTCAGCAAAGTTAAGGCAAAATCCTTTAGGGCAAACTCGTTTTGTAACAACTTTGACATTACGTTCTCTTTGCTTGGCCAGGAGGAAGACAAGCACAACGACGCCCGCCTCAGTAGCGTAGATGGTAGCGTGTGTGCCTCACGTTCAAGAGGTCCCAAGTTCGAATCTCGGTGAGGGTGCGTTACCTGTATAGGGTTTTTACGGGGGTTTCCCTTATCCTACAAGACGAATGTCGGGTAACTCTAAGTTCCATGGACCCTGGACTCATTTGAGCATCATTTCACCCAATTCATTCATTGTCTGATATGACTTAACGTTGGAGGACGTAAATTACAAAATAAAACAAACTCACGTTCAAGAGGTCCCAAGTTCAAATCTCGGTCTGGTGAGTTTACTGGATAAGATTTTTTCCGGGGTTTTCTCTTATCCTGAAGAACGAATGTCGGGTAATTCTGAGCTCTGTGGTCCCTGGGATCATTTAAGCATTATTTCACCGATTCCATGCATCGTACGATATGACTTAACGTTGGAGGACGTAAGTTACAAAAAAATGTTCGGAGGGGATTCAATGTCATACCAGACTGGTCTTTTGCATCTATATGTCCCAAGTGGGGCATACTCGGGAGGGCGGATGAGGTGAGAGGAGACAGAGTGCGTCCGGACCCAAGTAGTCATTACAGCATAGATGGCGGTGTCCCTACTCTCCAGCGATGGGTTTAGGACAATCATCATCCCACCTACCGTGGCCCCAAAACAATCGTGAGGTCGGTTCGGGCAATGGGGACCGCCTCCCAAGAGCAAGGGTGATTCAAGGCAGGCTTGCAAAACCAAATTCCGCCAGCCGCGTTCCTGTTTCGGCTCATTAGGCGGCTCGGAGATCAAAATCCGTCCTGTCGAAGGAGAAAGTGTTCATCATCCCGCCATGCACCGCCGAGACTCCTGTGCACACTTCTACACTGAAAGAAACTACCATATGAGAGATGATGTGAAATGATAATGGAGGTGAAAATGCAGGGACAGGCAATTCAAGGTATGTAATTAACCTACCCAGCATTCACCTAGAAACGCGGGAAAATCCCGAAAAAAGCCATGGCTCAGGTAGGTCAGTCACCGGAATCAAACCTGGATCTCCCGAATGCGAACCACAGACGAAACCGCCTAACTCATCCCGCTCGGTAGATATAAGTATTTAAAAACAATAAACAAATTACAAAAAAATATTTTACCCACAATTAACTCTACAAAAGCTTTACTTGGCGCATTTTGGATTTTAACAACATATAAAATTGGTGCAAAAATGGACATTTGTGCTCGACCATGCCATACTTTTGTATTGATACGACTGGTAGCAGTACTTAATGGACCTCATTAAGGTGCACCCGTTCATTAAATTATTGGTATTAGACCAATGACAAGGGCCACGCAACATTGTGAAAGCGAACATATCGATTATTCTTGTTTTGATCGACAACGGTACTAGCGCCAGTTTAGAAAAAGTCAAAATGTCTGACACTAGTAACAGCAATTTTTTTTTTAATTTACGTCCTCCAACGTCAAGTCATATCGGACGGTGAATGAAATGCGTGAAATGATGCTTAAATGAGCCCAGGGTCCATAGAGCTAAGAGTTACCCACCATTCGTCTTTAAGGATAAGGGAAGTTACTCACCCTGACCGAGATTCAAACTCGGGACCTGTTGAACGAGAGGCAGACTTGCTACCACCACTCTATCGACCCGGGCGACACAGTGACATTGAAATTACGGAAAAGCCCTCAATGTTTCCAATACTTGCTGCCTCAAAAGTCAAGAAAGATGTACGAGAAATTTTATTTACAGTTCATGGATTGGAGAACATCAAAATGTATAAACTCGTTCTCAGCAAAATTTATTTCTAGTGTATTCCAATTCCTAGTGTATTCCGAAGAACTGTCTCAAAATATGAAATCATCGACCTGGTGGATTAACTATTTTATTTTGAAATCAACACTGAACATTAGGTACCAAATTGGCTTATCTACCTAAGTACTCAAAGCTGAACAGCTTACTGAAACGTAAAGCAGAAGGATATAAAGGGAAAAAGCCAAAACATTTACACTTGATGAGTTAACAACATTTATAAATGAAGCATCTTGTATTAAATACTTCATGATAAAGTAAGTTTCTTTTTTTAGTGTTACAAATGTTTTGTTTTACTCTTTTAGGTTACACTGTGTAACGTAGTAACAGCTGTTATTAGGGAGGTAATGAATTTTTTCGTGAGGCATTGTTTTGCGGCGGGCCACGGCCAGCGTGTGCGAAAGAGACAGATAGTGCGACGCGGGGCTAAACGTTTGCCGAAAAAGAGAAAGAGACAGATAGATGTCTGAAAGTTACTTCTTTTCAAATGCATCTCGATTGTTATCGAGCGGTCCACTAATTTCTGGAAACAGTGATTGGAAATATAAAACCGCTGCGGCTGTCAAAGCGAGTTGAGTTACAATTTGGAAACTTTTAATTTTGTGTGCAGCTGTGTAGTGGACCTCTGAAGTATACCGCAGGTACATTCTGTCGCTTTTTTACTTGTGGTGAAGCAACGAGACACTACTGTGTGTAAGACATGTCTGCTTTTGAGCCTATAAGGGGTGTACATAATGTGTTTTTACTGAAATAAAGAGCACTTTAAATCTCCTTAAAGTTGTCTCTTAATTCAACAAACCCAAAAAGTCAGAGTATTTCTGCGCCTGCGTAGTACGAGGGCTGTTCAATAAAGGATGATCACAATTTTATTGACAACGTACCTTCACCTATCTTCATAATTTTGATGGTCCTCTTCAAAATAGTCTCCCCTGAATGCGATGCACTTGTTCCAGCGTTTCTGCCAGTATTCAAAGACAGGCTAAAAACCATTTTTGAGAGATCCTTCAAAATCGCCTCCACAGCCTTCACCGCTGCTTCTGATGACGGATAATGCCTCCTACGATAGCGTTTCTTCCAGTTAGGGAATAGAAAAAAGTCACTTGGGGCCAACTCGGACTATATGGAGGGTGAGGGATGCACTTCCGGTTGACTTTTGCAAGATATTCAGCAACAACATTAGCAATATGCGGTCGCGCAATATCGTGGTGCAGCATGCAGCCCGCGTCACGGAAATGTGGTCTTTTGCGGCTGATATGGAGTTGCAATGGTTTCAGGACATCTCTATAGTATTGTCCAGTTACTGATGGTGTTCAGGTACAACATGCTGATAAACCATTCCATGAATGTCAAAGAATGAGATGACCATAACTTAAGCAGCAGAAGCAATTAATTTTGCTTTTTGGGGGGTCGGAGATGAAGGAGATTTCCACACTGAGCTTTGCTGTTTGCTCTCAGGATCAAAATGATATAGCCAAGTTTCATCAGCAGTGATTATGTTTGAAAGAAACTCCGGATCTTCCTCTAACATCAACTTTAACTGCATGCAGACTTGCATGAGAATGTCCTTTTGTTCGGAAATCAACAGTCTTGGAACCCATCGCTCACACACACGTCTCATGTGTAATGTTTCTGTCACTATCGTGTGGTTGGCACCCAAGAAGTGTTCAGTATTTCAAAAAGGAATCTTAAGGTAATTCCTTGATCCTCTCTCACAATGGCAGCAGCAGTGTTGATGTTTTCTTCCGTAAGGCCAATAACTGGAGCACCGGGTCGACTTTCTTTTGAAATTGATTGTCTCCCCTCTTTAAACATTTTGAACCACCTTCTAGCTGTGCTGTAGGGAAGAAGAGACTCTCTATAGTTCTCCTGTAGCATTTTATAAGCCTCAACTGAAGATTTATTGAGACGAAAGCAGAATTTCCAAGATGCTTATTGTTCCTCCCGTGTTCCCTCCACTGCAGCGGTAGGCGACACTGAACACGTCTGAATTTGGCTGGTTCTCACAGGTGGGAACCAGGAGTACCTACAATGAAAATACTACGGCGTGTTTGTTTCACATTAAGCTAACAGGATATAATAAGATTGAATTTTAGTGGGAGAAATTGTGAGCTTAAAAAGGCTATGATCGTTCTTTATTAAACAGCCTTCGTACGTATTAGGTTTCACTTCGCACAAAGCAGTAACGATATAGACAAAGCAATAACGATTGTAACATATCTCTAAATCCAGAAGTGTATTCTTTGAGGTGAAACGTTTAATTTAGAAACGTAATCGAGTAGAAACAGTGGTATGAAGCTTCACTCTAATGGTAATAAAAACGCTTTGCTCCGCACATCAGGTTAATAATAATACTCGCGTTTTAATTACTACCATTATAGTCTTGTTGCTTAATATACTCTTATTAGTTATACATTTAATTCACAGGAGAATCTCTTATACATAGAGTATTTGAAATCATAGTGATCTTTGACATACTCATAACTAAGAGAACTTTTTTCATATAAAGAATATATGGGGTGGGGTATATCTTTAGTATCTTTGTGACACATCCTTAGACGATGTCCTTAAATACCAAGTTTAATGTTTAACCGACTTATCGTTTTGACATGTGGTTATGAAGCACACACATATACACACACAAATATTCCCAAATGCTGATTTTGGGGTTAATGTTTAGAGGTTCGTATAGAATTTTTGGGAGGAATAAAATACTGTTAACTTATTAGAGAGAAAGTCCTTTGTAGATTTATTTTATTTGTAGCATGTGAAGCTTTCAGTTGGGGCGATGCTGTCTTTAAGGATCAAAGAGAAATGAATGCACTGGTATAACTTGGTCCCTCTCGTAAAGGTATGTCGTAAAGAACGTGGCTCTCCTGACCAGTTAAAGTCCTTCTCATACCAAGCTTGCAGAGGAAATGTATCGGTTAAGTTATAGAGAGGAGAGCATTCTTTTGTTCCCTGTGGAACGTGATACTACAAATGGATACTCTAAACGTTACGGTAGCCAGCATGTTTGGGAATAACAAAACGAGATCTTAAAACTTTAATCAAGTAGGGAAATAGATGCATATTCAGTAGGTCGGGATACTCACGTCAGAACACGGCAGCTCAAGGGCACATTTCGCTTTCATCTTAAAGGATATGTTATACAAACCGTAATTATAAAACCTTATGATTTCCTCTACTGATTAGGTATTGCATTCCACCCGAAAATTTGATGTAATTTAAGCGAAAATTCATGTTTTGTAGCCGCCTGACACTTTAGAAAAATGTCCGTGAATATGTGGCTCTGTGTGAGCAATGTAGAATCGATTACTCTATTTTTATATAAGTATAGCATCTTCCAAGAATGTTTAACAGATTTTCAAGAAAACTATTCATTTCCAGAATACTCTTTATATGAAAATTGCTTCCAAATGCTTATATTTTCTTAAAAGTTTCTTTAAGAATATTGGTCAAACTGCTATATGTTTAAAGTACTTTTGTGCCAAATAAAGTGTGTACCTTGAAATATCTGGGAAGAGTTTCTGAATTCCTAATTTGTTTGAACAATTTTTGCATATAACTTGATCGTTCTTCCACACTAAGCATATGTAGGCTATGGTTTGGGTAGTAGAGTTAACTGAAAAACACAATACTATAGCTGGGATTTGAAACATGGATCTCCCTTTCTCTGTCCGGTTGCTGTTAACCATTTAGTTGCCATGGCCAAGATGAGAGCATGACATTAAATTCTCCAACTGACTCGTATATTTTCCGCTAAATAACTAAGTGTATTTTTTTAATTTAGGTCATCCAACGATACGGAAGGATGAAATGGTGCTCAAATGAGCCCATGCTCAATGGAGCTTTGATTTACCAGACATCCATCCTGCAGGATAAGGGAAAACTCCAGAAAAAAACTTTATACAGGAATTCACCCCAACCGAGATTCGAACTCGAGACCCCTTGGACGTAGTGGTGACTCGTTTGTGGCGTAAGTGTGTACTCACTGTATATGAGAACTCCTACTGGTTTACCGTGAGAAACACGAGACAGTTGGAGAATATAATGTCATAATAGCATGTTGGTCATAATAGCTCAGTGGTTTCGAGCAACCGGACGGAGACCGGGAGATCCATAGTTCAAATCCCGGCCATAGCACTGATACATTAGTCTGTCTTCTAGTGGTTTACCGTGAAAAACACGAGTCAGTTGGAGAATTTAATGTCATAATGGCATTCTGGTCATAGTAGCTCAGTGGTTTAGAGTAACCGGACGGAGACCGGGAGATCCATAGTTCAAATCCCGTGAAAAACACGAGACAGTTGGAGAATTTAATGTCATAATGGCATGTTGGTCATAGTAGCTCAGGGGTTTTGAGTAACCGGATGGCGCAATGGCAATGTCTATCACATGAGAATCTACTGACTGCCTACAAGGCCTTAGTGCGGCCGGTTATGGAATATGGAGTAGCATGCTGGGACCCGTATAGAGCTAACCAAATCGATCCATTAGAAAAAATACAGAAGAGGGCAATAAAATTCATAAAAAGAGGCAAGTATTTTGGGCCTATAAAAGGAGATGAGTCTAAATGGGAGGAATTAAGAATTAGGCGTAAAAAACATAGGTTGGGAGCGTTATTCAAAGCTAATGCTGGTGTAAAGGCATGGGTGGCCGTTAGTGTAAGGTTAGATAATCCGGATTATTATGGACGAAACGATCATAGGTATAAAATTAAGGGTAGAAGATACAGAACCGAAGTAGGAAAATGTTCTTTTGTTAATAGAACCATTGCAGAATGGAATGAATTGCCTGTAGCAGTCTTTCAGGGCTGTCCCCTGTCGTTGAAGAAATTTAGAAAAAATCTAGATGGTTTATAGTTTAACTTTTGAATTATAATGGTATATAATTTGTAAATAGAGAAGTAATTAGATAAGTTTTAAGTGACTAAAGTAAAATAATATCATGTTTGTATTGTTTACTGTATTATTGTTGTAAATCTAGTAAATGTAATTTGATCTGTATTCTTAACTCTGCCACCGGGTAGTACCCAATTGCAGTTAATAAATACATACATACATACCGGGAGATCCATAGTTCAAATTCCGGCCATGGCCCTTATATTTCAGTCTGTCTTCTAGTGGTTTCCCTTAAAACACACGAGTCAGTTGGAGAATTTAATGTCATAATGGCATGTTGGTCATAGTAGCTCAGGGGTTTCGAGCAACCGGACGGAGACCGGGTGATCCGTAGTTCAAATTCCGGCCATGGCCCTTATATTTCAGTCCGCCTTCTAGTGGTTTCCCTTAAGACACACGAGTCAGTTGGAGAATTTAATGCCATAATGATATGTTGGTCATAGTAGCTCAGTGGTTTTGAGTAACCGGATGGATACCGGGAGATCCATAGTTCAAATCCCGGCCATGCTATTTAATTTTTCAGTCAGCGTCTATGTATCGAAAACTTTTGCGTAACCGGTGCACAAAAAGAGCCATTTTATGAAGATGGTGTTTTTATATACTTCCTTTGTTTTTTACTCTCTCGGATATAGACAGAAAACGGAATGTCAAACTCATCGTATAGCGACCAGCTATTAAAACATTTGACTATCGCTTAAAGTTCTCTATACTATCCTACTGCCGTTTTAAGTCTGAGGAAATTTATTTTAAAACATTTCTTAAAAGTGACATTAGCATGAACTAGATGGAACATATATTTTTTAAAAATATGTTTTGGAAGTACAGGTTGAGAAAGTCATATAAAATAAAAATGTTTGTACAATATTGTATAAAGTTTAATTATAAAACCTCATTACATTCTCTGCTACACATTTTATTTTGGAAAGTACTTACTCCATTCTACCCAACATTTTGATATCCTACTTTCACCCGATATACAGATTTTGACGACCCCTTAATCTAAAAATGGAATTTTTATAACAATGTCCCGTAAATGTCTACTAAATGCAAGCTGTTTTATTTGATTGTTGGATATGTGAAATACATTCTAAAACTAAGACTAATTTTGAAGATCGCGTAAAAATTGATTTGTAAAAAACTAATGTTAATGTAAATTAAGCTGGACCATGCTAGGCGGGGGGGGGGGGACTCCGCACGGAGTTCCAGTCCTTGTCTATTGCCCCAAGTGGGGCATCTTTGGAAGAAAGGAGAGGAGACAGTGGGAGGCCGAGCAAGGAGTGACAACAGTGCAGAGAGCAGGTTCCCCAATACTGACCAGTTGCAAACTCCCCGGCAGGCAAGTAGAACTGGTATATCACCTACCCACCGTGATCCTCAACCGGCCCACCAGGCCAGCCCAAAGACCAGCGACCGTCCTACCGGAGGAATTGTTTACCAGGAGCATATCATCCTGCCATGCAGCGCCGAGACCTCCGGCGACATTTCAGAGAGATCACTAGATGAAATATTATGTGAAATTATAAATTTTAGACATGAGACAGCTGCCGCGCATTGGGTGCCGCGTTTGCTGACGTTACACCAAAATCGTGTTTGAACGAACATTTCCAACGCTCTTTTGACGCACCTTAGACTCATTATCCGAGTTTTGGCGCCAATTAGCTACTGTAGATGAAACTTGAATACACCATTATACGCTTGAAACAAAAATACAGTCCAAAGAGTGGACTGCAAAGGCGGAATCGGCTCCAAAAAAAAGGAAAAACTGTTTTTTTTCGGCTGGGAAAGAGATTTTAATTTCATTTTTTTTTTTGGGATAGCCATGGACGTATTTTAGTCGATTATCTTCAAATAGGAAAAACTAATACAGAAGCATCTTACGCATCATTACTTTGCAAGTTTAAGGCTGAACTTCCAGAAAAACGGCCACATTTGCAGAAAAAGAAAATCCTGTTTCACCAAGACAACGCACCGTCTCACACCTCAGTGGTTTGAAATGGCGAAAATCCACGAATTACTGTTTGAACTGCTTGAACATCCACCTTATTCAACAAATTTATCCCCAAGCGACTTAATTTCGCTCTCTCATCTGAAAATTGACCTTGGAGGACAGATAGTTTCGTCAAATAAAGAGGCAATCACCTTCATGAACAATTATTTTGCAGAGAAAACGGCCGAGTACTATTTGGACGGGTCACAGAGATGGGAGCATTGCTTGGAGAAATATGTAGAGTTTCAAGGCGACTATATTGAGAAAAAAAATCTGAAAAAAGTATTTTATTTTTATTAGGTCGGAAACTTTTCGGAGCAAACTAGTAACGTCTTCCTTCAAAAGTCAGCATATGTAACTGATTAATAGTATGTTAAATGTTTAGTGTTTAACGCCCGCTTTTACTACATACGGCACCACAGACAGTGGCACTGATGGTATATGAGATGAAGATGGAGCGCTGGTGGAATGAGATGGCGGGGGAAACCGGAGGTCCCAGAGAAAACCAGCCCCAGCACCATGTTATCCACCAGAAATCTCACTTTGTGGTCGCCTGGGATCGAACCCGAGCCGCCTTGGTGAGAGCCAAGCGGTCTAACCAGTGAGCCACGGCGTGGCCTATAGTATGCTATATTCAGAGGTTAATCAATACACCGTCCATTGCTGCAGAAGTAAAACCAGACTGTATTGTTGTGTATTCTGCCATGCACAGGGATTTTGATATGATTATTTAAAGTAAATGATTATTAGAAGCATTTGGGTCATATTGACCCGAGGAACAGAAGTGTCACAATTTCACATACTAATGGCCACGCAGTGGCTCAGCGGTTAGACTACTTGGCTCTCACCAAGGCGGCCCGGGTTCGATCCCAGGCGACCGCAAATTGAGATTAGTGGTGGAAAACACGGCGCTGGGGCGAGTTTCTCTGGGACCTACGGTTTCCCCCGCCATCTCATTCCACCGGTGCTCCAACTTCATCTCATGTATCATCAGTGTCACCACCTGCGGTGCCGTATGTAGTAAAAGCGGGCGTTAAACACTACACATTTCACATACAAGAAAAATCGACAACAAATACATAAAATTACAAGCACCAATGATTACAGCTTCCGTGTCTGGTCATATTGACCCAAGGACAACAGCTGGATTAAAGGATTTGTGAGTTAAATAGCAATATATAATGCAGTTTTATGAGTAATGCCCTGTTCAGTGCTTCACGTCTAAACAGTCACATTTAGCACAAAAACTGGTTTCTTATTCACAATATACGATGTCAATGAAACAGTGAGGGAATGTCATTTCAACATCCTATCTACTTGCATTTAATAAAAATAAATTGAAAGCAATTTGGGATGAACTGTCTTCTACAGTTTCTTCCACATTTCACGTTAGTTTATCAGGAGCTGAATACGTCAACTCACATAAGATATATGCTACCATTAACAAATAACATAAACAAAGTTCCATTTATTTAATCATAAATAAATGTTTCTTATTGTTTGCAAGGCTAGGTAAAGTACTTTACAATGTTTTCAATACATTCATTGTGACGGTTTCACATTCTGTTTGGTTTAGACTCCCGATTAAAAAAAAAACACACTTTTATAAGAGATTGTGGGAATATGTTTGAGCGAGTTCGAGTATGTGTGTTTTTGCCATTTTTATCCCGCCTTTGACTGCAACGGTCCTATCGCCCGCCTTTCTCCTTTGAAACTTAACACAATGGTGTTATCTCTTTGACGTTGGATTGGCGGTACTTTGAATTTCATTTTTAAGCAGTAGTTCACCTACACATACGCACTCTCATTCATACTTCTAGTCTCTGGGGAAGATGGGGAATCGTCTTAGTTGGAGAAAAATCCCCACCTCTAGCCGGGAATCTAACTCGGAACCCATCGCACTGCAGGCAGGTGCTCCACCAACTGAGCTATCCGGCCAGCCTACGTGTGTTTGTGTGTGTGTGTGTGTGTGTGCGTGTGTGTGTGTTTGAACAGCATAACTCAAAAATTAAAATCCTTTAAGTCTCAAATTTGGTATTCCAAGTTCAGTACCTCCGGAAGATGTAACACTAAGATTTTTTCTTAAGAAATCCTCCATTCTAAGCTAATTTTTAGATAATTGGTTTCTTCCTCAACATTTAAATATTCTCACAAACATTTATAACGAGTTTGATTACAGTACCATATAGATATTCAACAAGAAAAATTCAATGCCACGGCCGGGATTTTAACCACGGATCTCCCGGATTCTGTCCAGTCGCTCTAATCCATTGAGCTACCATGGCCAACGTGCCGTCCTTACATTAAATTCCCGATCTGGTTCATATAGATGCGAGAACTCATAGTGGACTACCGGGGAAATATATGAATCAGAAAGAGAATTTAATGTTAGGGCGGCACGTTGGCCAAGGTAGCTCAATGGTTTAGAGCGACTGGACGGATACCAGGATATCCGTGGTTAAAATCCCGGCAATGGCATTGAATTTTTCATGTTTACTCTATCAAAAACCCTAGTCTATATACCGCTAGTATGAAGAATGATTAATTTTCATCAATTAACTAAAATAAACAGCACCATATGATTAAGACAGTCCTGAAACATGTAAGGTATATTGTGACTGCGTGAGTTACGTAGATTTGTAAAGCTGGTTTGCAGAAATTTAGAACAACCTTCACTGAAGTAAAAAGAAATGAAATTGACAATCAGCTGTCTTCAAGGCTGACACGGAGATTTGCTGCTCGAAATCAAATGAAAGAAATCACTGCCGTACACTTCAATCGTCGACTGTCGCAACAATTTGTCAGTATTTATACCTACACAGCCACTGTTTCGAGAAAGTCGAAGATCATTCCGAGAACTTTCGCGGGGGCAACAATGGGTACAACGCTCTGGAGCCTCTCTCTGTCCTTTTCTCTCTTTCCCAGCGCCCGGCTCCGGCTTGTGGCAAATAATTTATAGTGGAGATAACTATTTCCGAGATATTCCTTTTTATTTATGTCAATTTTCAGAGAACGGAATTTCAACGTCATTACATAGCAGGCACCTCATTAAAGATTTGACTGTTCTTAAGAATACTCCATTGTCATATTCCCATGGTACGTAGACAAAAATAATAGTCTGGGCAACTATTGCAATTAAAATATCTTATACATTTGGTAATACATTCAAAATTTTTACAGCTGTTCAGGAGAAAAATAAAAATTGTCGAAACATTTGCATGTGCAGAGAATTTTGGAAATATCATTCTTGGTTGATGTTGTAAATCCTTGTGTGTCATTCTCGAAAAATTCTGAACTTAAATGCAAGATACTCTGGTCAAAACAAAAAGCCAAAAATCCTCCAACTTGTTTTTAATCAGGGAGATACATGCGAAATATCGGAATCAAAGTTTTAGATGGAATGTCATACTTCCCCTGCTTACTGGAATTTCATAGTAGATAACGTAAAATCTGGAATTTTTGGATGTGTTTTGTGAAATTTACGAGGGCTGTTAAATAAAGAATGATAATAAACTTTTTACGGTCATAACTTTTCGCAATAAAATTCAATCATATTATATTGTATTAGCTTAACGTGAAACGAAAATGCCGTAGCAGTTTCATTGTTAGTACTCCTGGTTCCCGCCTGTGAGAACCAGGCAAGTGCAGACATGTTCAGTATCGCCTACCGCTGCAATGGAAGAAACAGGCAGTTAAAGTTAATATCCGGAGCCTCTTTCAAACGTAATCATTGCTGCTGAAACTTGGCTACATCATTTAGATCCTGAGAGCAAACAGAAAAGCTCAGTGTGGAAATCTCCTTCATCACAAACGCCCAAAAAAGCACAAGTTGTTGTTTCTGCTGGGAAAGTTATGGTAATCTCATTCTTTGATATTCATGGAATGGTTTATTAGCATGTTGTACCTACACACACATCAGTAACTGGACAATACTACAGGGGTGTCCTGAAAACATTGAAAGTCCATATTAGGCGCAAAAGACTACTTTTCCATTTCCGTAAAGCAGGCCTGATGCTGTACCACTATGATGCGCGGCCGCATATTGCCAATGTTGCGTGAAGTGCATCCCTCACCCTCCCTATAGTCCAGATTTAGCCCCATGTGACATTTCTCTATTCCTTAACTTGAAGAAACGTCTTCGTGGGAGGCATTATCCATCGTCAGAAGCAGTGGTGGAGGCTGCGCAGGCGATTATGAAGGATCTCTCAAAAATGGTTTCCAGCATGTCTGTGAAGACTGGCAGAAACGCTGAGATGAGTGCATCGCATTCAGGGGAGACTATTTTGAGAAGGACCATCAAAATTATGAGGAGGAATAAAGGTACGTCGTCAACAAAAGTGTGATCAATCTTTATCAAGCAGCCTTCGTATATATTCTGGGTGAATATAATGTATGGATAATGCCACTAACCCAGCTGTTGCAACTCTATGAAGTGGTGTTTTTATAAAAAGTGTAAGATATCAACATGCTCTTACAATACTATGATTACAAATAAATGGTGTTATTTTATTGTTAAATGGCATCATTACTTTCTTCTGCATTCCTCCAGTCCTCAAGTCTCAGAACGTACAAACAAATATCCTCTGAAATTGCACTTTAAATTTAATAGGACCTTACTGCATGTGTACTGAGGAAAGGAAAACACATCATTACTTCAATCTGAGTAGGTTTTGAATTAAGCAGTACAATAGGCTACTACAATATGTGGCTTTCGATTGGACAAATATAGACAAAATATAAGCTAGTAAGGACAACAGTCCTTACTCCATTGCAAAATCTTACTGAAAGTAATTAGTTATGGCACAACTTATAGAAAGGCAACGTATAGAAGGAGTAATCAAGGATTCGGGTGTGATCAGCCGTGACAAATGGAGACGACTATGGAGTTTGCAATGGCCGAAATCTTGACGTTTATTAATTTGACACGGCTGATCAACCGCGAAGCCTTGATTAGTAATGCTCGCCGTGAAAGCCTCAAGTCTCAAATTGAGAGACTAGTGATCAGGCATCGGATCCCATATACATTTAAAGCGATATGAAGTTTACGAGTCTCGCAGTATATAACTGCTGACGTCGGTCCCTGGGACAACACGCAGGGATAGTCCTGTTTGCAAAAGGTAGCTTTAGTTTCATTACAACTACTGCTCGCCACGCAGGTAGATCTGTCTTCCAGGCAGAGCAAGGTGTTTGACATATTGCGTTAATAGCATTACTTTGACGACAATTATTGGACATGCTCCATTTTATAAATCAAAAGTGTTGTGAATTATGAACAGCCATTAAACAGCTTGAAGAATGTAATTTCGAGATGTCTAAAAGCAGTCGAGGAGGTGTCTGCAAAAATTCATAATATACAGAATGCACCACCTACCAAACGAGCCAAAAAATTGTTCAGTATTCAACACAAAAATACTAGGTTTTCAGTGCTGCGTAATATAAGAAATAAACTAAGTATCGGACAAACATACGAAAATTATTTGAAATACTCATATAAATCATTAAGACATTTGACATTGAGTGATTTTTCTCCTCATATTCATATATTGTTTCAGCGAGAGGTGCAGAAAACTCATAGGAACATACATGGTTCTTCACTGTAATTCCCTCATCGAAATCAATGAGAAGGATGTATGTTGTCACGTAAGTTACATTTTGTAGCCGTACCGGACTGTACACACACAGCGCATCGGTATACTTGTTGCCACGGACGTTTGTTGATGTCTTTCTTGGCCTTTTATAGTTCCTGTGCGCGTACATTGATTGCTAAGGTGTACGGGATCCGATGTCTGTTGATTAACCGATATGGTGATAGGTGGAGGACCCAAGAAGAGGCTTGCGGTTTGTTTAATGAAATACAACCAGAAAGAAGGATTACTCACTCTAAGGTAAGCTAAATTTTCAAAAAAATAAATGAAACTGGAAGTGTTAAAAATAAGAAAGTCTGGGAGGCCAAAATGATCTGCAGATGCTGTGAATGCTAATTTTGTTAGGAATGTGTTTTCTTGGTTTAAATTTTATGTGCTATAATGGTCCTAATAAACTTATATTACAGTTCAAAATAGCATCTATCTCGATGTTTCGAGACCTATGGACAGAGAAAAAAATCTGAAAAAAGGAAAAACAAATGCTGCCAGTAAATAAAAGTTTCGCCCTATTCAGAATCACAGTAATATGAAAATATGTTGATATTGTCGTGAGGCATTGTTTTGCTGCTGCGTAGACGATCGCCCAGAGAGAGAGAGAGAGAGAGAGAGAGAGAGAGAGAGAGAGAGAGAGAGAGAGAGAGAGAGAGAGAGAGAGAAGTGTGTAGTGAAGGAAACAGTGCCCAAGCCACGCCTACGGAGCCGATGAGCGCTTGGTACTTGCTGTGAGAAAGCAACAGAGGGAGAGAGAGGCATATAGTTCCATGGTGTTCTCGCTGCGCCACGAAAGATCGTGTGGCTTTCGCAACTTTCGAGAAACGATGGTTCGGTTATAAAAGCGTCGCAGCAGTCAGACAGCTAAGTGGTGCAGCGGAGCTGCCAGTCAGTTGTCTAAGGACCTGAGAATTGAGTGTGCAGTGACGTGGACAAGTGGCAGACGACCGTGAAGGTTGCGTTTGTGTATGTTACGTGATGCTGCTTCTGCAAAGGGCTGTACAAAGAGTTTTTCTACGGAAATGAAGAGCATTTTAAATTTCTGCAAACTAGGCGTTTAATTTTACGAACCCATAAAGTCACAATGAGTTACAGCTTTTCTAAAATATACCACTTCGCAAAATTATAAGTTACAAGTACTGTGCTATACTACACCCTCCGTACAAATCATGGATTGAAACAAAAAGAGGCTAAATTTTTTCACAAATGTTAGTTAACTTCTCTTACTTGAGCATATGGCATAGGCAGTTCATCCATGCTGGCCCCCTTTCACTGGAGGAGGAAGTGGAGAATGCAGAGCCTGGACTTCTCGTGTCCCAGCAAAACTATAACAGGATGACCTAGTGTGTACCATAGTTTTACCAATAATAATTTTCTAACTTCCCTAGAGGTTTACAAAGTCCTGTCAATATGTTTTGGTCACAATGAGAGATGCCCTCAAGCGCTAAGTCACCTGATACTTTTCTGTCCCTCACCATTTGTTTCCCCTTGCTCCAAGCTATACTCTGGGATGCAGATCAGATGTGTATGACAGTAAACTAACACATACATGTCAAATATATTGTGCTGCTCTTATTTATTCATGGAATCAAACCTCTTGCTTTGTAACCATAGCAGGTTTCAGCAAACTATTAGATTGAGGAGCATTTTTTCAGGTTTCATTTGTTTAAGTATGGTATTACTGGCCCTGTAAGCGAGAACAGAATTTTCCAGAAACTTATTACATCAACCATAATATAAGAAACAGGGCTGAAATTTTTGTCAGATAAATCAATGTTGGGGAAAAAAAAATTAGTGAAAAGGAAGTTAGTTGATCTTTGTAACGGTAGCTTTTGTTTGAAGCGAGTTTTACTTTATGATCTAACTATTAGTGGGCCATGTGATGACAGTATAACAAATGATGAACGGTTACTATGGGAAGAAAATCAATAATGTACAGAGATATATGTTCGGTAGTCTTGTTTCATGACTATGGTAAAATGTCGCGGTGAATATCAAAGTTTTGTAACGGAAAATCAATTATATTCAAAAAGAGATATTCTGTAATGAGTGGACATGCAGGAGTGAGGAATTTTATTTAATTAAAGGAAACTATTAAGGAAGTACCGGAGGTAACCTGCTAATGATTGACTAGGAAAGAAAGTTTAAGTAAAATTTAATCCAGCTTATAGAATCAAATTATATATTTATTGCGATTGCATTAGCTTATCTGATATTTCTGAGTAATTATTATTAACTATTTATATACATTCTACATATTTTTGAAGAGCGAAATGCAATCCGGACGATACAATTGGTGACCTGAAGAAATTGATAGCTGCAAAAATTGACACGAGATGGGAAACGATTGTGCTGAAAAAGTGGTATAGAGTATTCAACTACTTTGAACAAAGTCATACTTCATATGGCGCCCGCCGAGGGGCTGAAATTAGAGTGAAGTTAGCAACAACACATCATAGATATTTGAATATGGTGGAAACAATGATACCAGCACTACAGGATAATGTTAAAAATACCAAAAAAAAAGAGAGAAGATGAATGAGTACAAAAAGTAAGGAATCACAAAAAAATATTTAAAAGTGTGAGCAAAATTTACGAACTTTTTAAAGAATAATAATGATGATAATAAAAATTACATACATATTTGCTGTGTAGAAATAATTAAATAATTTGTGTTATTGAGACTATAAAAAATTAGTTAGTAAGATGGAAATTAAAAAAGAAGCAGAGGCTAAATTCTTAGATAAGAGGGAAGAAGTGGAATAGCAAAGTAGAGAAGAAGGAATGAGTAAGGAGATAATTGATAAAGGTAATTATGACACAACAGAAGCAGAAAAGTAAGGCAGAAAGGTAGAAGTGGATAGTATTAGCTAGAGTTTTGCTAGATATAACCAGAGAAATGAAGAGATTATTGATGAGTTTGTAAAGAAAATGAACGAGTGTTTTGAGAGAACCATACAGGTAAAGAAACAGTTGTTTGTTAATGTATAGGTTATGTTATTACAAGATTTTACTCAAGTAGGTGAAAATGTGTCAGAAGATGTAAAGAAAGATGCAAATAATATGATACAAGAGTCAGAATCAAGTATTAAAATATGGAAGGGAGATAAAGAAACATTAGTACAAAATGTAGGTCAGAATAAAGATGAATGCGATAAGTTAAATATAGAATCACAGAATTATCAGGAATATAATGTAGTAGAAGTAACTGGTCAGACAGTAGGATAAAATAATGTAAAGGAAACTCTAAATGTAACTAAACACAACAATGAAACACATGTTGACTTACCAAACAATGAATGTAATGTTATAGATGGTTACCAGAAGATGTATCAGTATTTTGATGTGAATTGAAACGTGTATGTAAGAAGATATTGTCACCAACACACGTAAATTATTTAGGTTACATTGGGCACACGTATCATACACAACACGCAATAATTTTGCTAAATATTGGTCAAATAATTAAACAAAACACTAACCTAACCTTAAAACAGCTTCATGGTAAAGTTATACGCACAAACTGAAAAATTAGAAACCAAGTTCTGAATGCTTGCAGCGCTCAGTTTAGCCAACAGAGTAAAATTTACCACACTAACTGTTCAAAAGTCATAAGTACCTACCACGAAATTGTAACAAACCTAGCCATTGATACGGGACAACTTGAGAAACTAATTATGTGGGCTAATCACCCAACATGAAACGCAAAAAAAAAAAGAGAGTTCTTTTGTATATAAATTGTTATGTTAAAAATATTCTTTATATTGTTATATAATGTTTTGTTCATTGTGAGTAATTTAAAATTGATAATTCTAATATTACTTTAATGCAAATTGGGGGCGTGGCACAAGAAAGCAAATATGTATATTTAAAATAAGTGTGTTATAGTAATGCCAAATTGTTAAACATGCATTTACTGTTATGTTTCATTCAATGTTTATTTATTGTTATATTTTATGTATTTTATGTGTATATTATTGTTCATTGTTGTGAACTACTGTTTTCTGTTGTAATTTGCATACTCCAACATTAAGTCATATTGAACTGTGAATGGATTGGGTGACATGATGCTCAAATGAGTCCAGGGTCCATAGAGCTTAGAGTTACCCGACATTCGTATTTCAGGATAAGGGAAAACCCCGGATAAAGCCTTATCCAGGTAACTTAACCTGACCGAGATTCGAACTCGGGACCTCTTGAATGTGAGGCAGACACGCGACCATCTACGCTACCGAGGCGTGCAATATATGGGGCGTTCTTCAAAATATATGGAAACAAGCTGATATTGCATATATGGACATATTAAGTAAACATGGCCATCTGTAATTCGACGAAAGCTAATAACGTAGCAGGCCATATAGGTGATGCAACAAATGCTTAGGTGTATTGAAATCCCAAATTGACACGTAGGACCAATCAGAATTAAGTATTACGGTAGCTTAGCAACCAAAAGAAAAACAAAGAATCAGTGATTTTATTCCTAAATTTTTGTTCTGGCTTTAACTCTCGAGGAGGGTCGACGCGCTTTCGGTAAAAGACTTCTTGAAACTACGAGAAGTTATTGGAGTTCATCATTTATGAACGTTTAGTAAACGTTTAAAATATACATCGAATAAGCGACGCTACGATAAATAATTTAAGTAATAAAACCGTTGCATTATTTATAAATAAAAGGAGAAATTTAAAATATAGTAAAGGGATATATACATCAGTGGAAAAAGTCGTATGTAAAGAAGAAAATTATGTCGATAAATATAATTCCAAGTAAATTGAAACTGTGTAAATTATTTTATTCCATGGTTGCCTAAAAGTGAAATCCCTGTTGTATCTATACCACGCCTGAGAAGTTTCACATCTCATCGCTCGCCGCAGCTGTCGGAGTGAGAATTTATATAAATCTTCGAAAACCTCATCTTCACGACTTTCAGACGAAAGGTTCAGCGCTTCTACATCAAGGTATGAGATATACCTTGTCAATAGTTCATATTTTAAAGTGGGATGTCGTTATCTTGTTTTCCACCTATTGAGGTAAAGAGAATGGAATTTCAAATCCATCACATACCGAACAACTCTTAGTAGATATCGTTATGACTAAAATGTGAGGTATTCCGCTATACTTTGTGGGTTCGTAGAATTAAAAGGCCGAGTTGAAGAAATTAAAAATCTCCTTTATTTTCGTAGAAATACTGTTATGGATTACGTTACATTCACCATCAGTCTACCAAGGTGGATCACAAAATAACAAACAGTGGCAGCAGATTATATTCTTAGCTCTCGTTACAACAACACAGCTGGCTGCCTCTCATTTCACAACACTGTTTCAGCACTACCGCTCTTGTCCAATCGTCGCCTATTTAAACACTTCACGATATTTTCTAGATGATTCGCAAATAAACCAGAACGCGAGCAATCTCTGTAAGTCCAGAAGTAACTAGAAATTTCCAATTATATCAATTTGTTTGTTTCGGCAGACCCTTATCTGCATGTTATCTTTGTCCGCGAGCTCTTGGTTTTCACACTGCTCTCCTATCAGTTTCTTTTGTGTGTACAAGCCACGCGATCGTAGATACGGGTTCGCGACATTATTTAGAACAAAACACGTAATTAAAGACCTTCTACAAATGCTTATAGATGGCTCTGAAATTTCCATTTGACGACAAGGAAGAGAAACGTAGTAGAAAAAATAAAATCAGCACTTCGTGTTTGAGAAAAGCGTGAAGTTTAAAGCTCAAAAAACTGACAAACTAACAAGGAACATCTCGCAAATGGATTTTCACTTAAAATATTATTACACGTTCCTTTCGCTTTTCATTTTTCTTTTCTTCTTCCTCTTTCTTTCTTTTAAGTAATTCTGCGTCGTCTCTCTAACGGATATAAAATTTTCATTTGTTTTTAACATATAAAATATGGCATTTGAATGAAAATAAATATTGTGACCTTCTGGGTTCGTAGAATTAATAGTCCAATTTACAGAAATTCAAAATGTTCTTTATTTCCGTAGAAGTACACATTGGTCAACACTTACAATAGCAGAATTACGTAACATACACAAATACAATGCTCAAGTTTGTTAACCACAAACAAAATAGTTCACTCAACTTCCAGGTAAATTACCACTCTATCGTTACGACTTTCTTTACAACTACTCCGCTGGCGTGTCGCGATCTCTTAGGCAAATACACCTTTATATGGTTCCATAAGATAATAGGATATTCTGTAAGACGTCACCGGATGAAACACGAACCTTCTAGACGTCTAACTTCATCTGTGTCGGCAAGCCTTTTATCTCTGCGCTATCTTTATCTGCCCTTTGTGTGCACAAGCCGCGCTCTCGCGATAACGGGTTCGCGACATTATGAGAATTTTTGAGAAATGGAAAATGTTGCAATCACTTTTCATATTAAAGGCAGTTCCTTGGAAATCTTGGTGGCGTATCCTTAGCAGAGCTGCGAGGTATACCTTCTATTTTAATACTGTTGAATTTGAATTTTAATAGTAAATTTAGTTGTTAAACCCTTCAACACAGAAGGATAAATCCGCTTGTTACTTAAATGTACATAGGCATACGGTTAGAGTTCGTTTACGATTTTGCTTCTTACTAAACCGTAAATTTTTGCATTAACTTTGCTAGATTTTATTATTTTATTCCTGAACGTTATTATATATTTCTGGATAAGAAGTTTAGTAAAATTCATTTAGTAATTTAACCACCAAGTTTGCAATTTAACCGAATTTTCTGTAATGCGGTTCACAGACTGACATTTCTTTTAAAATGATTATTTTTTTAATTTCAGGAGCCTCAACAAAATGCATTTATAGATAAATCTTAATATTTTGATGGAATACAGTAGTTCCTCTTCCTATACTAAGTAGATACCAGAAAAATTAAAATGTCTACCTCAAAATGACAATCGATTCTACAAATTCTGCATTTAAATATACGAGGGCTATCCAGAAAGTAGATTACGTTTTCGTCTGTTTCGGCTAGGGGCGGGGCTAGCGCGGCCATCTTGGGGTCAGAGCGTTGCGCAGCTCAGTCGGCATCTAGCCGTGCTAGTGAGAGGTTCGTGCTGTGCTCCGTTCAGATACTGTGACGGTTTGAAATGTCTGCGTTAATTGAAAATCCCGCGAGCTGCGAGGTGCGTGCAGTAATAAGGTTTCTGACTGCAAAAAACTGTAAACCGATAGAAATCTATCGGCAGCTTTGTGAAGTGTATGGGGACAACATTATCACTGAAGGTGGAGTGCGTCAGTGGGTCATCTGATTTAAAAATGGCCGAACCAATGTTCACAACGAAGATCGAAGTGGGAGACCCAGCATAGTGACTGCCGAACTTGTCGAAAAAGTCGATGCTAAAGTCCGTGAAAATCGAAGGTTCACAATAACGGAACTTTCTTTGAGTTTTCCACAAATTTCGTGAAGTTTGTTGCACGAAATCATCAGCGAAAAGCTTGGTTACCACACGTTTTGTGCAAGATGGATTCTAAAAATCTTGACAGAGGACCACAAAAATCAGCGAATGGCTGCAGCGTTGAACTTTTTGGACGTTTACCATAAGGATGGTGACTCTTTACTCGATCGCATCGTTACTGGTGACGAAACATGGGTGAAACACGTGAACTGTGAAACGAAATTGCAATCAATGCAGTGGGGGCACACAAGTTCTCCCCAAAAACCCAAGAAATACATGCAAACAATGTCGGCAAGGAAGATGATGGCGACTGTTTTTTGGGACAGAAAAGGTGTGATTTTGGTGGACTTCCTGGAAAGAGGCACTACAATAAACTCTCAAAGGTATTGCCAAACTCTCCAAAAACTCAGAAGAGCCATTCAAAACAAGCGCAGAGGAATGTTGAGCTCTAAGATCTTGTTGATTCACGACAACGCCCGGCCCCACACGGCAAATGTCACTCGTGAAGTTCTTGAATCTTTTAAGTGGGATTTGTTTCCTCATCCGCCGTACAGTCCTGACCTGGCACCGAGCGACTTCCACCTATTCCCAGCAATGAAGAAGTGGCTGGCTATGCAGCGTTTTGATGACGACGCACAGCTGCAAGAAGAGGTAACGAAGTGGTTGAAGGCGCAGGCGGCCGAATTTTTCGACGAAGGAATTTCCAAGCTCGTACATCGCTACGATAAATGCCTTAATTTGAATGGTGACTATGTCGAAAAGTAGTATTTGAGTGTGGCTTTCATCTGTATATAATAAAATTTGTTTCCTATACTTTGTTTACTTTTTATTCCAAAACGTAATCTACTTTCTGGATAGCCCTCGTATGAAACTGTGGGACGAAATGGAAATAGTTCCACAAATAAGCTGAAAAGTGCATTTTTATTAGCCTTAGTAATAATTGAAGCGTGCGCTATTCGATATGCATTTTAAATCATTAACCAATGGCAGTAAGTGCTTTAGACATGACCAGTTAATGGTCTAATCAAAGTAATGGATTAATGAAAGCATGCATAAAAAGTTTTGAAACGGAAATAACCTCAATAAAGCAGCTAGCTGCAAAATGAGCATTATAATTGCTTTGATCAAAGCGAATTTCATGCACAATCGCCTGTGATGATTGATTATAACATCGACCAATCAAGTTCGTTGTTTGGCCTGCTGCAAGTTACAGCCTCAGCTTGAAATTAACGTTTGCGTGGACGTACATCATCTCTCACTTATTTTCGTACATGTGCTACAGATTATTTATTTTCTTCACTTTTGATTTACTCTTCTGCGTACTTAGGAGTAGGAGGCAAGAACTGGATACTGCAAATACACCACATAAAATTATCTGAGTCTATTTCTTTTTTTTTTTTTTTTTTTGGAAAAAGGTCTATATATGTATGTAACCATGTGTGGACAGTATTATTATTTAATATGGAACAATTGGTTTAATACCACACAAGGTATTCAGTTCTTTATCTGTAGAGGATGCGACATAATGTTTTACATGAAAATTCTCCCAGCTCAAAATACCTTTTATATGTATATATTTTCGGCACCAGTTTGACATTCTGAAATACCTATACTTCTAATCGTTATGAGTAAAATGTCATATTTAAGATACTTCGGTAACAAGTGAAATGTACATTTTGAATTTTCTGTGAATGTCCTCAGAAGTCCTTTACCTTGGGTAAACCGTAAGAGGTAGACAAAATATTACTGCACAAAACTATAGATCTGCTAGAATGCAAAATTTATGACAAATACAAATTCTGTATAGCAAGTTATTTTATAAACATTCCTTGCCATTTTCTGTTCAATTTTCAAATAATTGTATATCCGTCAAATGGAAAATCCTTATACCCCACCCCCTTTTGGCTTTTCAAGCAAATATATACAAATTTTAAATTTTTCACATAGCAAGCAGTCCTTAAGATATTTGGCCTTTGCTTGCAGCATATTCCTTGACCATTTCAAGAAAATCAACAAAGAGGTGATTTTTTATGTTTAATTTTACGTGTTCAAACGTTAACTTATATCGAACGGTGAATGAAACGGCTAAAATGATGCTCAAAAATTTTCCAGGGTCGATGGAGCTTGGGGCTACCCGACATTCGTCTTTAAGGATAAGGGAAACCCTGGAAAAAGCTTATCAAGATAACTCAACCTGACCGAGATTCGAACTCGGGACCCCTTGAACGTGTGGAAGACCCGCTACTATCTACGCTACCGAGGCGCGCAATTAGGTGATATTTTTATGAACATATATACATGAAGAAGCGTTTGTAAAACAATTGTTTGTAAATGACCAGAAAAAATTATGCAAGTGCAACACGTCGAATGTTTGGACTATCACTTACGGTTTATCAGTTATGGAATGTCATTTAGAATGATGACTTCAGAAACTATTGTCAGACAATTTAAGGTGTACGTTTCGTTTGAACATGAAAACACTTTAACTGTATGGTATTTTAAACAATGTTTGTGGACGAGTGGTTTTCTGAAAAATGTTCTGTTGCTCCTGTGTTTGAACATAAACCGTAGGACTGATGTTTAAACTATATTACAATTAATCTCTTTATAGATATACTTTTTAGATACAGTGGCCTCAAAACCTCCATTTCTTGTGAAATTGCTGTGAAACATTTGTTGGATAAAAGGCAATATTTGTTTCTTTACTATAGGTAAAAGGAAGAGATTATATATATATTTAAATCCAGGGGTCACAAAATACTGTCGCGAAGTGGATCGCGATAGCGCGGCTTGTGTACACAAAGAGCCTGGAGATAAGGAGTGTGCCGGAACAAATAAAGGAGTCTGGCCTCAGCGCCTGAATAGAGCGGACGTGCTGTGTGACGTGTGTTGTTTACAGTTCGGGTCGCGGCGACGTACAAACTGAGTGCCAGAGCGGCTTTCACCGCTAGCACAATTGTGCCCATACCTTCCCGTGTTTATTTCTAGTCAAAGTTCACTAATTTGTGGAAAATGGAAATGTATGCAAGGAAAAAACCCATCAGGGTAAAATTCACGCTAAATGCGACGAAGCCTACAGCTTATGAGGTGCATGATTTCATAGCAGATAAGTTACGGTTAAATGCGGAACAAGTGGATACCATTCAGTCAATCGCCAGTGAACGCGCAATTTACATACAATTGATTTCGGCTTTGTTAATGGAGAAAATTTTAAACACTTTTCCGGAGGAAACAGCGTTCACATATATGAATGGGAAAGTTACTAAAGTAAAAGTCGAACATGTTACCGGGAATGCAATCAATGTGCGTGTGTTTGATGTGCCACCAGAGCTCCCAAATGAAGTGCTAAATGCAGCACTGCAAAATTACGGTTCGGTGTATGACATTCGAAAAGAGCAATGGGGGCGTCAGTACCGTGTGCCGGTGTACAACAGGATTAGAGCTGTAAAGATGCAGCTGAAGACAAATGTTCCGAGTTATATCGTGATCGGCAGCTACCGTTTATGGGTGCCATATCCTGGCCAACCCCGATCATGTTATATCTGCCATAGTACAGAACATTTAAAGGAGCTATGTCCATACCGATCGACTCAGTTGCGACCGGCCGAGGCGGTACCGAGGAACGACACGGCACCCACATCTGTGGCAGGGAGCGAGCAGAAGGAGGAAGACCAACCCATAGCTGATAATCCACTGCCTGCACTGGCGGGTGAACAACAACAAGAGGAGCCGACACCAGAGGAGCTGATGGTAGTGGAGAAAAAGGATTATGCCACCGTGCTTCGCGATAGTCCTGGGAAAAGAGGCATTCAGCACACCACGAAGGGGAAGGAGCAGACCGGATGTGCCTCACTGGTGTCTGAGACAGCTACACAGGTTGAGACACTTTCCAATGAAAAGAAACGAGTCAAGAGGGCAAAGTTACGCAAAGCTAGTAAGGCAGAAACGTCTTGGAGCAGCCAGATGGAACAGGAGCAGGAACTGGTTGGGTTTGTGTCTGCAGAACAGCCTGGAAGACAGATGTTACCGCCAGAGCCTGCAACCACGACGGCAGCAAACCAACCAACAACAGCTGCTGCACATTTGGACAGCAGCGTCAGGGAGGAGCGAGACAAGCAACTTTCTTACGAGGTTTGCCGTACAGGTGAGGACAAGGGAAAGAGGAACTCGGAAGAGGGTGGAACGTCAGAGCCTGTGCAGAGGACCGGATACCAGGCGGCGGGTGAAGGTGTTGTCGTCGGTCCGTAGAAGGTTACAATGGACGGGGTTTCAACTGCGCGACTTGCTGTGCGTGACCCTCGGCTCCAAGTTCGTGAAAGGCAACAGAGTTACATCGACGGTGTTCCGTCGACTGCCGATGAGGGCGCAATGGCGAACGGTGGAAAGCAACAAACTCATTTGGTGCGGAAAGATACAGAATCGGGTTCACCGCATCTCACGGCGCAGGACTGAACACGGCAGGAGACGGCGTGTGATCCCCAAGTAAGGAAAGAGTCACAGCTGCAGAATACTCAGGAGTAGGCACTCAGCCAGCAACATACACCCAGAAGTGACAACTACCCCCATTAGGATGATATATTTAAGAACAATAGCCACTATAAATGTGAATGGCTGCAGGAATATAGTGACCCAGAAACTGCTCAATACCTTTCTGCTGGTGAATAACATTGATAACTGCTTTCTACAGGAAGTGAACACATTCAATCTGGATACACTTTACTCTTATGATTATAAGGTGAATCTCGGCTTAGAAGGAAGGGGCACTGCCATTGTATACCGGAAAGGACTTCATCCACAGAATTTTCAGGTGGACCCATCTGGCCGGATCATCTCAGCGACATTGGACGACACAGTGTTAATAAATATTTACGCTCCGTCCGGAACGCAAAATAGACAAGAACGAGAGCAGTTCTTTCAGAACGCTTTAATTTCACATTTGTTGTATGGTAAAAAATATTTGTTAGCAGGTGACTTTAATTCCACTCTCTGTGCCAAGGACCAAAAAGGGGCACCCAATTTTAGCATCATGCTCCAGAATTTGGTGTCGCAACTACAACTGCAGGATGCATGGGAACTAAAGCATGGAAATGAGGTGGAATTCACGTTTATTAGGAGCACCTCAGCCGCGCGGATAGATAGGATTTATATCTCGCCAGAGATAGTTACTTCTGTACACCGAATTTGCGTTCTACCTGTGGCGTTCAGTGATCATCACGCAGTGCTCTGCCAAATACAAATTTCGGCCATTTGTGCTGAAGTTGCCGGACGGGGATACTGGAAGCTCACTAATTCTATTTTAGAGGATGCCGGCGTTCTGGAGAAGTTTCAGACGAAATGGCAACGGCTACAATTCTCCTTTTGCAATGCATTTAGGAAGAGTGACTGGTGGACTGTAACGGCAAAACCGGCTATTCGTTCATTTTTTAAACAGATAGTAATTCTGGAGGCAACGATAAGAAAGTAGCGTTTACATTTCTACAATGAAGTCCTATGGGATTTGTATACGAAGCAACGGGAAGGTTACGATGTAAATGTTAAGATCAAGCAGGTGAAAGAAACTATCAAAATCCAACAACTGTAGCATCTGGATGGATATAAAATCAGAGCAAAGGTTCAACACCCACATGAGGAAGAACGGAATTCCTTTTACTATTTTGCAAAGGAACGAAAGAAGGGGCGTACACGATGCCCACGTACACTTCAAGATGTGAACACTGGAAACACATTTACAGGGACCAGGTCTATCCTTCACCTTATAGCAGAACACTTTCAGGCTTTATTTCACAAGGGATCACATGAGGGTACCCCACCGCGGTATGAGGCGTGAACTGGGGTTACCCAGGAAACGGCCGACTTACTGACCCGAACCATTACAGAACAAGAAGTACTAGAAGTTATACAAAAAACAAGTAAACATACGTCTCCAGGTCCTGATTGCCTTTCCTATGAATTTTATAGGACCTTTTGGCCCATTAAGAAACGTGAAGTGATGGCAGTGTTGCTGGAGTTGTGGGAAACAGCGCAGTTTCCCGAAACGTTTGCAGATGGAATTATCACATTCTTGCCAAAGGCAGCACAGCTTACTACTATGAAGGATTTTTGCCCAATAACATTGTTGAATGCTGACTATAATATATTTACCAAAGTCATAGCAAACAGGTTGAAAGAAACGTATACCGAAATATTACACTGCAACCAAGCGGCGATCTCGAAGCGCAATATTATTGTTACGCTGGGAGAATTGCACGATGTCCTCATACATTTGCAAAGGGAACAGCAAGTGGCAGCCTTGATAAGCTTGGATTTCCAACAGGCATTTGATAAAGTGCAACATGCGTATTTATGGCAATGTTTAAAGGCGGCGAAATTTCCAATGCACGTGATTAAAATTATACAAGGCCTATTTGTTACAGCAAAATCCCTGGTGTTATGGAATAGCTGGCTTTCCATTCCAGTAGGAATAGGCCGGTCAGTGCGTCAAGGTTGCCCGTTATCAATGGGGCTTTTTTCTATAGCGTTAAACCCCCTACCTCAAAGACTGCAAGATACGCTACATGGGCTTACTGTGTACAATGAACGCTTTAAAGTCATTGCTTATGCGGATGATGTCACAACTGTAGCGACAAACAATCACGATCAGCCCTACAGAATGGATTGGAGATCTATACAAGGATGTCGGGTGCAACGTTAAACGTACACAAATCTGAGATATTATTGCTTGGACAGTGTTTGGAACCAGTACAAACACTGGGAATGAAATGTACTACTACCACCAGGATACTTGGTATCACTTTTATGGGAGATGTGGAAGCCACTATAGTTTACAACTGGAGAGAGAAAATCAACCACTTGCGATATTCTTTATCGTTGGAGAGGGCTCGGAACCTGAATTTGATGCAGCGAATTTAGTACATACATATCTATGGTCTCAGTCAAATTTGGTACTTAGCGCGGATACTGTCAATTCCGAAACGTGAAGCACAGAGACTTGAGCAACTGCTTGGATATTTCTTATGGACTGGGAAAGACTACAGGGTGAGCAGAAAACAGTTACGATTGCCGCAATCCAAAGGTGGATGTGGACTGGTGGACATCGCCAAGAAATGCACGGCCTTATTAGGCAAAACTGCTGTCAGATCACTGGGTGGTTATGGTTCATCGATAGATGGTAGTTTCTGGCAGGATCAGATACAGCACGCTCAGAGGATATAACCGGGATTCAAACCCATTGTTAACCATCTCAGAAATCTGCTGGACACCAGTGGTGACCTCGCAGTTTTTGAATCAGCGAGAAAACAGTATCAGCTGCTCAATACATCGCAGTGTAAACCCAGGATTGAAGAGAAAGAGAATAGAGAATGGAAACTTAAATGGAAGAATCTCTTTAATAAAGTTGTTCCTACTGATTGGCAAGAGACAGCATATGAAGTATTAAACGAGATCATACCAACAGCGGAGAAATTATGGCGACATGGCCGTACAACATGTAACAGATGCCAAATTTGTTCACAAATAGACACCTTGGAACATAGGATTGCCTCTTGCAAACAGGTGCATAATATCTGGATGGTGCTCAGAGACTTTATTGGAAAATGGTGTCCGCCGGAGTTTCCACCATATCTTCGAAGACTACTGCGACTGGAATTCAGTTTTAAAGACACGGCGCTCTACAGGTGTGCGATCTGGTTGATAATGGGAACATTAAACTGGATAATGCAGAAAAATCCTGGAAATGGGGCATTACAGAGGGAATGGTTTGAATTCCTGCGAAGGGAACGCTGGAAGCTAATCACGGCGGGGCTCAGTGATTCTATGGAGCCTTATATCATTCGATTTGAGCTCCATTACACTGGTTCCAAAGTCAACTTCCATCCCAACATCTAGAATGGCTGCTTTCATGGAGCGGAGACAATCTTTAGCAAGATCAATTTGCTCGCCACAAGTTTCTCAGAACAGTGTTCTTTCAGATAGTTAGGCAATACCTTGCAATGATTATCCGCTCAGATGGACGCAAAAATAATAAAAAATAGACTGGCCATAGAAGCTCAATACTGTAGCCTCAAATACTTCAAACAAAATTTGAAAAATTGGCACCTTCTTAATCCATTTTATCATATTTCTGAGTGTTTTAATTGTAATCTTAACACTGTACTTTTAACTGTATTAGCTTGACTTAGGCTGCAAACAACAGTTGATTGTAGTTTCTATATAAAAAAAATAAGAATAAAAAAAAAGAAGTTACTGCTAGAAACGTACGTTACACACGAAACATTATTTAGTTATACGGATCTTCCGCTAGGTGAAACATTGTTGCTCATAAACAATAAACAACAGTTTGTGCTGCCCAGAGATGGCTCTACCTGTAATATGTTACACCAGGAAAGAAACGTTTTAATAATGTTCAAAATTTTATATTACATTCAATTATGACCTTTAATTGTGACTTATGTTTCAGCGATCTTTTGTTTTGTGAAAACAGAAAGTAGCTAGAATGTACATAGACGCAATGTCAAGGTAGCAAATAATTGAGTGTGAGAATGGAAGTCTTCTAAAGATTATGTATCTAAATGAGTTTCGCTTAACGAAAGTGCATTCTTGTTGTGAATGATATTCCATTCCTTTGCTGATATAGTGTACCCTGAGTCACATTTATAATGATCATTGATCACAATGAAATTATTCAAAAAAAAATAAAGTTAGCGTGAGATAAAAGACCTGCGCGCACAGATAGGATGACGCTTCTGGAAGGTGATAGAACATTCGATTCCTGTATGTTCCAGATACCTCTCTAATTATGAATGAGGTATTCAAGGAACTGACGACTCGCCAAAGGACAGTTGTAAAACAGTCGCGGGAGAGGTAAGCAGAGACAGCTGAGTGTGTTGTAACGAGAGCTGATCAGAACGTTGTTTGTTACTGTCATCCACCTTACTAGATTGTGGTGTGTATGTGACGTAATGTCGTTACGTGAGAATTGATCAGTGTATTTCTACGGAAATAAAGAACATTTAGAAATTCTGCAAATTGGATTTTTAATTCTACGAACCCACAAAGCCAAAATATTAACAGTGAATGAATTCTTTGTATCGAATGTTTGGATAATGAAACTGTTACTGACAATAGAACATAACAGCTTGTAGCTGAAACTCTTAAACCGAAGAGAACATCTTGACATATTTCAAATTAATTTGTTACCGATTCTTTCTATATGTATATTACTTCATTGAATCTGTTTCTATTCTCTCTGCTACCACCTACAGCATGTGGAGGAAATACAGGTTTATAACCCAAAATTCATTACCAAGATTTAAACTTACTGGATTATTTTCAAAGCTGTAACTGTTGAAATTTTAGTATTTTGTGTATATTTACAGTCTTCTCTGTTGATCAACAGTAATAAATGTAATCAGTAACTGTAAACCAGGAATCGCAATTAGACCTATAAGGCTAAAGCGACTATAAACTACTTAATAATAAAAAGGATTTAATTAGAAACACACATTTTAAGAATCCCTGCATCAAAACAAGCCCTTCATAGGAACAAGGTAAAGAAAGAATAATTTAGAGGTAGCTACATAAAAATAAACTTATTTATCGTATGTAGAAAGAATGCAAGAGAAAAAATGTGCAATAAGTTAGTTTGTGCTGGATACCGGAGCGTGTATGAATAAGTATTAGGTATTAAAAGTTTAAATAGGTTATTATTTTGGGATTAGTTGTAGTGATGCAGCTGGCAACCAGTTGCGAGTGTTGGATACCAGTATTACGAGGCGTGTCTGTAAAATAAGGTCTGCAATGCACTGGGGTCGTGAGGAACGCTATTACGTGAGATACGGCAACACTGGCATATAGCTTAGTTCACCCTTTCAAATCCCCACCTTAGCGAACCCATTGTAACCATCAGCCTTGGCTGCGCAGCCGTTTGCGATGGAGCTTCCTATCACTTCCGCAGCCAAGTGCGAGTTGCGTGCAGTGATCCGTTTCTTTTGAGTTACCAAGGGCACTACCGCCACTGAAATTCATCGTCAGTTATGCGAAGTCTATGGTCCACAGTGTATGGACGTCAAAAACGTGTGAAAGTGGGTCAGAGAGTTCAAAGACGGACGTACATGCGTCCATGACGAACAGCGTTCTGGTGGGTCTTTGGTTTCAGCCGAAACAATTGCAAAAGTCGAGCAAGAAATGCTTAAAGACCGGCGAGCTGTACGAACTTATCCCTGAAGTCAGTAAGACTACGATTGACAAGATTTTGACCGAACATTTGCATTATCCCGAGGTGTGTGAGGGGAATTCCCAAAATTCTCACCGAAGACTATAAACGGTCCAGATTGGATAAAATTAAATTAAATGTAAGGATCTACTCCCATTAGTCCTGGCCCCGTAGAACCAGAACCCGGGCCTCTCGGGTATATTTACCTTAGGACCGTACCAATTTTATAAACTGCCCCACCGCCTGCACACGGCAGACAGGACGGAAGTGGATACGCCACTTACGCGCCGGTCCTTAATGAATCAGCTACCAAAAAACCTTGGTAGGGCCACCAGTGTCAAGCTCACCAGCTACTAGCTCTGCAGGCTAGTTCCCGAGACTTATGAGGCAACCGTCTACCCCCTCCGGGCGGCCAATAGCTGGCCGGAGTTACCCAATTGCTCGTGGGTGGCGGGAACATACTGCCCCCTCGAGTTCAACCCAATCCGAACAGCTCCCAGAGGGAGGGGCTCGACATGTTCGGCCCAAGGTTCCTCTAGTAACGTCAGAGGTACCACGAGTGCTAGGGGTCCGCAGCGTCCGCAACTTGGCAGCTGAAAGGGACGCATCCCTCCCCCTTAAGGGGGTCCAGATTGCATGGGAAATCTCCACCCATCCCCCCATACAGTTCAGACTTAGCACCTAGTGATAGTCATCTGTTTCCTGAGTTGAAGTCACACCTGTGTGAAACACATTTCCAGACCGACGATAATTTGAAAAAAGGGGTTGAGTGCTACCTGCGCAACTTGGCGTGAGAGTGCTATGACAAGGTTATACAAAAACGGCCACAGCGCATGCAAAAGTACATCTATCGCAATGGTGATTACATTGAAAATAGCTGTCAGTTCGGAGTTTCCATCAATGTAACATTCTTTGAAAAACATGTTTTCTATAATAAATAAAATTGGAGACCTTATTTTACGGACGCGCCTTGTATAATTTGTATTTTCTAGTTTTTGTAATTACTTTTGCTTATACTTCTATACTATTTTCTGGCCTAAACCTCCTTTATTTTGTTTATTTATTTGTCTTCTAGTTTTGATTTGTTTGTAGTAGTTTGTAGTGAAAATCTGTAAAATGATTATATATAAGTGTAAGACAGTTTGGAAATAAATGGTAAATGTGGATATATAACCAAAGAGTCGGGGCACGATATTCAGATTTTTTTGTATCTATTATCTAGATTAGAGTTAGAAGGCCCCATTTCACAAAAATAATTATTTAATTTATATGATGCCTACAAAAGCTCTAAAGACGTGTAGTTTCCAAAAACCAGCGCAATAACCCTAACATTACCAACATATATTTCATGGACTCAATATGACAAATGAATAGCCAAGTCATAGAATACACATTGATCTCTCTGACATTATCAAATATGGTCTTCGTTTTCTTTGAACTTTCTTTTGTTTGGTGGATAGAGTCAACATGAAAAATTCAATGCCATGGCCGGGATTTGAACCACGGATCTACTGGTTTCCGTCCAGTCGCTCTTAACCTTTGAGCTACCATGGCCAACGTGCCTTCCTGACATTAAATTCTCCAGTTGACTCATATATTTCCCCGGTAGACCACTAGGGGCTCTCGCATCCGAGATACACCATTTGTGGCGACTTACTATTGTAAGTACTTAAGTCCCAGGCTTCATCATTTTTAACTCTTATTATTTTAGTTAATTGATGGAAATTAATCATTTCTCCACACTAGCCGTATATAGGCTAAGGTATTTGATGGATAGAGTCAACATGAAAAATTCAATGTCATGGCCGGGATTTGAACCACGGATCTACTGGTTTCCGTCCAGTCGCTCTTAACCTTTGAGCTACCATGGCCAACGTGCCTTCCTGACATTAAATTCTCCAGTTGACTCATATATTTCCCCGGTAGACCACTAGGGGCTCTCGCATCCGAGATACACCATTTGTGGCGACTTACTATTGTAAGTACTTAAGTCCCAGGCTTCATCATTTTTAACTCTTATTATTTTAGTTAATTGATGGAAATTAATCATTTCTCCACACTAGCCGTATATAGGCTAAGGTATTTGATGGATAGAGTCAACATGAAAAATTCAATGCCATGGCCGGGATTTGAACCACGGATCTACTGGTTTCCGTCCAGTCGCTCTTAACCTTTGAGCTACCATGGCCAACGTGCCTTCCTGACATTAAATTCTCCAGTTGACTCATATATTTCCCCGGTAGACCACTAGGGGCTCTCGCATCCGAGATACACCATTTGTGGCGACTTACTATTGTAAGTACTTAAGTCCCAGGCTTCATCATTTTTAACTCTTATTATTTTAGTTAATTGATGGAAATTAATCATTTCTCCACACTAGCCGTATATAGGCTAGTGTGGAGAAATGATTAATTTCCATCAATTAACTAAAATAATTTCTTTTGTTTTCTTAGCAGATCTGTGTATTGTGATTATTGAGTCCAGCAAGGTTTATATTGACGTCACTTTAGCTGCGATTATTTCTTCCCAATAAGATGTTTTCTATAAATAACGACGAAGTGCCCCGTAGGGTCACGTTGCACTCACCATAAAAATCTTTGTATCTGGACTTGTTCAACAACGCTTTAAATAGTATTTTGTTGATATTATTACTCGTATTATTTGTCTTGGTGTTCCGAAGAGGTTTCAATATACAGCCTAAGTGTCTTGTTAATACTTTTAAATAATTGCAAAATAAAACAGTAAAGGCTATTGGGACCTACAGACTAAAGCTAAAGTTGTATGTATAAGCCGCCAAGCTGCAGGCAACGCCGGGTAATTATTAATGGCATTGATTTCAAATCGTCCTTTCACCGTGCTTGCTTCCCGAGAACAACTTGAGCATATTCGTCGCCAGGAAAGCTTTAAGTTCTATTACCTTTTATATAAGTTTCTATAGAGTACCAGATACAAGAAATGTTAATACAGCACTAGTATGTGAAAGAAGGGCATAATGGAATACCATTTATATTTCGAAAAGTAAGTTAAGTAAACTGTTTTGTAAATAAAATTTCCACATCATCATGATTAAATATTGTAGCTTATTGTGATGAACTTTCACCTGTAAAAGAATCTGCTATTCATTTTGTTGTTATAAAAACTACGTATTCTAAAATGTTACAAATGGAGGTTAATATGAATTAGTCGAGTGTTATGGAATAGGTTGTATAACACACTGAACAATTTTTTTTTTCATAAAACGTGAAATATTATTGGTTTAAAATAAACCAATCCTGTGTAAGCAAATATCAGGTTTGTTTCATTTCAATGAATTTAAGCTTTTTAAAAAATATACTTCGGATTTAAACCAGGCAACATTTCTATTTATATAACTAGTAACAATTGATTAGCCAGTAATATTTTACTCGAAACTCATTTGAAACCTTGTTTTTATTCAGTATATTTTTTATGGACATATTGTCACAAGTGATTGTTTTTTTTAGTATAAATAGTGTGTTGTAAGTAATCATTAAGACTATGCTGGTGCGTGACGTCATGTCTTGCGACCTCTCCTGCCTCTGAAGAAGTGTGTAAGAAGCTTTCTCTCTCTTTTGTGTGCCAGCTTTGGATAAAGGTGGACCTAGCTCCGCTCTCTGTAAGATATGTAACCGATCCTGTATTTCCTGTTACTGTAATAAACCTTTAATGTCTAAATTATAGCTTCAGTATTTTGTAATGTAACTGAACCAAAATAAAGAAAAGCCCGTCTTGGTAGCGTGGTGGTAGCATGTCTGCCTCACGTTCTTGAAGTCCCGAGCTCGAATCTCGGTAAGGATAAGTTACCTGGATAAGGTATTTCCGGGGCTTTCCCTTATCCTGATAAGCGAATGTCGGGTAACTCTAAGCTCCATGGACCCCGGACTCATTTGAGCATCATTTCACCAATTACATCCATCGTCCGATATGACTTAACGTTGGAGGACGTAAATTACAGCAAAAAAGGCACAAAAGATGCCAACCTCTCCTGAGTATGCCTACCACTGAATTATTAGCCCCTGAGGAGGACCCGGCCACTTGGTACCCTAATCTTTACCATCATGGTCAGGTAGTCACAATATTGAGCATTGATATAAAGTCGGGTATTAAAAATACCTGGTATCCCGTAATACCCAACACGGCATCTTCGACAATGACCCTTTGAAGAATTGCCAGCTGAAAGCGACCACAATATAACAAACTACAGTTCTTTTAGTATAAATTAAGCTTAACATCAATGTCCAAATCACGTGGGTACTACTGGGTTAAGATTCTTGAAAATTTGCCTTAAAACTTTTGAATATCACACAATTGACTTTATTCTGTAGCGAGTGAAATGAAAATAACTTGTTAAGTCTCACTGAAGTGCATCATGGGAGTCTTTCTTGAATCCTTCATGGCACTCCCACGTGATATTAGCAGAAAACAGAGCCCAATTCTAGGTATTCCATTTTTCCCGACTGCTACATCATTCCCTCCTTTCCTCTGTATATTGTCGCCAATCGAATTGTTGGTTGCTGCAGCGGCCGAAGGCCGCAGCCTTCCCGTGAGTGAGCGTTGGTCACTTGGCGGGAGAGAGAAAGAGACAGAGAGATTTCTTGCCGCCGCGAGAGGCCTTGAAACGTCGGCGGCTTTCTGGAACAATGAGCGGAAGGTATAAATAAGCGGCAAAGTTTGAGAACACCCAGTTGCAGGTGAGTTGCTCGCTGTGTGTGCAGCTGTGCAGTAATTGTGAGTGTAATGATGATTATAATATCACACTTCTAATGATTATAATACATTTGAAGTGTACCGCAGTGAATTCCTTTGTTTACGGGACGATGAGAACGAACCGACCTTAAAGAGTGCGTTTGTGCACTTTACGTCATGTTGCTGCTGTAAGGGGTGTGTAAGGTTATTGGTTACTGCAATAAAGATCATTTTAAATTTCTGCAAACAAGACTTTTAATTCTACGAACCCACACAGTCACAATATACTGGTTACACAACAACGATTGAAAGAATGGTGACAAAGTCTGCATTGGTTACACTACGTGTTTCTGACCTTAGCCTCAGTCGGGAGAGCATACTAATAGGCAAGAAAGAGAAGGGTTAGCTTGGCTGAGAACAGGAACAATATTTCTAAGAGGGATAAGAGGTAGGGAAAAGGGAATTTGTGAATTGTTTGGGGGAAAAGAAAGCATAAAACACTATGTAACAGAATGCGAGGAGGTTGCAATATGAAGAAAAAAGGTTTAGGAGGAAAAATGGAAGATATTAGGGAAGAGGATAGTAGCTATAAAAGTGTTAACGGGCAGGGAGGAAAATAAGGTAAGAAGTATTGGTGAGTTCTTGCAGAAAGTAAAAGAAAAATGGACCAGAAATGTAAAGAATATAAGAAAGGAAGATGAGGGGGAAGAATGTTGCTAATTAAGTAAAAAGGCGATATGGAGGTTAAGAGCTACCTGATAGAGCAGAATACTAGGGTGTCATGTAAGACATGATAGCAACAAGCTAAATACAAGTAAAAGTAGCATAAAGTTGTAAATTGTAATATTTTGGAACATGTACAATAAAAATCTAATCTAACCGAACTATTGTCATATTCTTTCAGGGCTTTAGTCAAAATTAACTTTTAACTGTCTTAGATAATAATCTTTACATATCTCCCATAAAACGGAAGGCTATTTGGGCAACTTCAGCCCAAATTTAAAACTTCTATGGAAAAATCGTCAATCTACTGGACACACTTCAGGTATTAAAAAAAAATTTTGAATATTTGAGGTACCAGAATGAAGTATTATAGATTTATTTTACTTTATGTTTTGTCCAAACCACTTTATACGGGCCTCAAAGCAGTACCTCAGCAGATGGTACCTGTCGCGAGGTCTATGATCCTTGATGACACACAATCGAGGCCAGCTAGTTCTGATACAACCTGCCTTCTTGCTGACAGGATACTCTTCTGTTTACTGCAAGTTTTAGCCAGTTCAGGGTACAGCACCTACTGGCGTGCAGCAAAAGAATTTCTTCGTAGAATGGCTGAATTGTTAAATAAGACATGAACTTTCCTGGCAACGAAAATATTCCAGATGTTCCCGGGCTTCGAGCAGGTGCAAAGATAATTAAGCTTCGAAGTTTCGGGAGCGTGCATCTCTGATGATAGGAGAGATGTAAGCTCCCGAAACGTCGATGTTTAATCATCTGTACACTTGACTTGAAGCCGGATTACAACCTGAATATAGCTATAATGTTTTCTCTCTGATCAAAACTAAACGACGCACGCTAATTCCAATCTGCTAACTGAAGCACTTTTAGATAATAGATGCTCTGCATTATTTTGTGAAAACAACCTTCAGTAAACAATATAGATAATCTGAAAATTACATATTCAGTCATGAAATAATAACGAAGTCATTTGAATATAATATCCTAGTATAGGATGGATTCTTGAATGGCACGGCGAGCAGACTAGATCTACTGTACCTAAGTCCTCGCGTAGACGATCCCCAGGAAGGAAGGTTGGGACGAGAGGAGTAGGAGGGTGGCAGACCCATGGAGTCACGAAAGTGCAGAGGGCAGGTTCCATACCGTTGGCCAGTTTTAAACTCCCCGGCAGGCCAGTACAGCCGTCATCCCACTCACTGTGTTTCTAAAAGGGTCTACCAGACCGGAGATTTTCTAGCGAAAGAGACTACCAGATGAGAGATGAAGTGACATGATAATGGAGATGAAATGGAGAGACAGGCAGTTTTGGGGATGTAATTAACCTTCCTAGCATTCAACTAGCCACTCGGGAAAGTCCACTGAAGGTCAATGCCCTCAACACTCTGTCGAATAATACACAGACGAACAAAGCGTTTGTCAAATTACTTCCTTCAAGCATCATTTGTGCTTTTATATCGCTATTCTTTTGTTGTTGTTCATGCTTATAGTTCCTTTACTTGTTAGAGCCGTAACTAAAACATTTGATGAGATAGTTTTTGAACTTTCAGGACAAATGAAGGGTAAAAAATAGTAATGCTAATCAAATAAATGAACATTACCCAAACACCTGCCTAGGTGAAATGAACCTTTTTGTTGTATTGTCATATAACTAGCAGCTGCATCTCGAACGTTTGGACTCTCGATGAAATGTGTCATAAAGGAATTTCTACAAACATTTATCAGGATTAACAAGAAGTACATATGGAAGAGAAAGTGATGCAGGAGAGGGTGATTATATTTCCGATAGCCCCCGCCACGTTGAAGGCTTTCATTGCATATTCACATTAAGTATCGATCCAGGTGGAGTAACGTTTTAATTACCAGGCTGACACAAAGTGAAAACCCGCCCTGTCACATGATAACTATCCTACCCCTTTGATCCATTTGAACCATCTAACGCACTAACATGCACAGCTAAAAGGGCAAAATAAAGAAACACACGACAGCCCACTAAGCAAATAATACATGTTACTCCAGCAAATGTTTTTGATTTACTTACTAACACCTCTTGAGAAACGCTTAATTAACGCTGTTCAATAAAGAATGACCACAATTTTGTTTTGACGACTTAGCTTTGGTCATCCTCATAATTATTCTTGGTCCTTCTCAAAATTATCTACCCTGAATGTGATGCACTTGTCCCAGCGTTTCTGCCAGTCCTTAAAGACATGCTGGAAAACATTTTTTGAGACATCCTCCAAAATCATCTTCGCAGCCTTCACCACTGCTTCTGAAGATGGGTATTGCCTCCCAGGAAGGCTTTTCTTCAAGTTAGGGAATATAAAAAAGTCACATTAGGCTAAATCCGGACTATAGGGAGGGTGAGGGATGCACTTCACGCAACAACATTCACAATATGCGGCCGCGCACCATCGTGGTGCAGCATCTAGCCTGCCTCATGGAAATGTGGTCTTTTGCGCCTGATATGGACTTGCAATGTTTTCATGATATCCCTGTAGTATTGTCCAGTTACTGATGTGTGTGCAGGTACAACATGCTGATAAAACCATTCCATGAATATCAAAGAGTGAGATGACCAAAACTTTCCCGCAGAAGCAACCACTCTTGCTGTTTTGGAGGTTCGTGATGGAGGAGATTTCCACACTGCGCTTTACTGTTTGCTCTCAGGATGAAAATGATATAGCCAAGTTTTATCAGCAGTAATTACGTTTGAAAGAATCTCCGGATCTTCCTCTAACATCAACTTTAACTGCATGCAGAACTGCATGTGAATGTTGTTTTGTTTGGGAATCAACAGTCTTGGAACCCATCGCGCACAAACACGTCTCATGTGTAATGTTTTTGTCACCAGCATGTCGATGGCACCCAATGAAATGTTCAGTATTTCAGAAAGTTATCTTAAGGTAATTCGTCGATCCTCTCTCACAATGGCAGCAGCATTGTTGTTGTTTTCTTCCTTAAGAGCAGAAACTGGAGCAGAGGGCCAACCTTCCTTTAAATTTGATTTTCTGCCAACTTGAAACATTCTAAACGATCTTCGATCTGTGTTGCAGGGAAGAACAGACTCTCCATAGGCATTAACTGAAGATTTGTTGAAACGAAAGCAGAATTTCAAAGCCGCATATTGTTCCTCGCGTGTTACCTCTCTTGTAGCGGTAGGCGATACTGAACATGTATGAAGTTGCCTTGTTCTCACAGACGGGAACCAGGAGTACCAACAATGAAACTACTACGGTGTGTTTATTTCACATTACGCTAACAGAATATAATAACATTGAATTTTAGTGTGAAAAATTATGACCGTAAAAAGTTATGATCCCTCTTTATTGAACAGTCCTCGTATATTCACTTTGTTGGTGGGCTAACGAATTAATGTTATTTTTATTTAAGATTTACAGGAACAGATGTATTATACAGTTTATTACAAAGGGATTTATGCATTTATTTCCTTAGCGTCGTAGAGCTGAAGGCCATGAGGGCTTTTCTAAAATTCCCAGGGAGTCACGACAGTGCAGTTGGCAGGGTTCCTACACTTTACCAGTCGGAAACTCCCCAGCAGCTCACCCGATTGCGGTACGGAAACGGCTCCACCAGACCGGGCTTGGCGACCGGAGACCGTCCAACCGGAAGAGGAAGTGTTTACCAGGACATATCATCCTGCCATGCAACACCGAGACTCCCTGAAAGAGACCAGATGAGAGATGATCTGAAATGATAATGCAGTTACAGGACATTCGGAGGATATAATTAAGGAACCCAGCGTTCCCCTAGAGACCCGAGAAAACCCTCGTTAAAGCCCATAGTTCAGTTTTGTCAGCCACGGGAATTGAACCTGGGCCTCCCAGGTGTGGTACACAGACGAAACCACCTGAGTCATGTGACGGTTATTTCATTTTTTCTTTAATTTTAGGAATTTATTTTGAATTATTCTGGAAAAAGTAACTTGTACAAAATAAAATATGTGGAAATGCTACATCATTTTGATATTATTGGTAATTGCAAGAATGCAATTACGTAATGTGGTGAGTGGACAAATAAAAGAAGTAATTTAGTTGTTATAGAAACATTGAGGGCAGAGAACTCAAAATGATCAGACAGCGTAGCATCTGATAGTAAGACGTGTTTTTCGTGTCGTTCTGCGATTGCGCAGTATACGTTTGGCTGTGAATGCATTTGCGCTGCAGTATTGGCGTGTGCCAGAGATATAAAATTTGTCGATTCAGCAACCATTTTTGTGAAAGGACAACATCTACATAACTGTTTGTAGTAGTTTGTAGTGAAAATCTGTAAAATGATTATATATAAGTGTAAGACAGTTTGGAAATAAATGGTAAATGTGGATATATAACCAAAGAGTCGGGGCACGATATTCAGATTTTTTTGTATCTATTATCTAGATTAGAGTTAGAAGGCCCCATTTCACAAAAATAATTATTTAATTTATATGATGCCTACAAAAGCTCTAAAGACGTGTAGTTTCCAAAAACCAGCGCAATAACCCTAACATTACCAACATATATTTCATGGACTCAAAATGACAAATGAATAGCCAAGTCATAGAATACACATTGATCTCTCTGACATTATCAAATATGGTCTTCGTTTTCTTTGAACTTTCTTTTGTTTTCTTAGCAGATCTGTGTATTGTGATTATTGAGTCCAGCAAGGTTTATATTGACGTCACTTTAGCTGCGATTATTTCTTCCCAATAAGATGTTTTCTATAAATAGCGACGAAGTGCCCCGTAGGGTCACGTTGCACTCACCATAAAAATCTTTGTATCTGGACTTGTTCAACAACGCTTTTAATAGTATTTTGTTGATATTATTACTCGTATTATTTGTCTTGGTGTTCCGAAGAGGTTTCAATATACAGCCTAAGTGTCTTGTTAATACTTTTAAATAATTGCAAAATAAAACAGTAAAGGCTATTGGGACCTACAGACTAAAGCTAAAGTTGTATGTATAAGCCGCCAAGCTGCAGGCAACGCCGGGTAATTATTAATGGCATTGATTTCAAATCGTCTTTTCACCGTGCTTGCTTCCCGAGAACAACTTGAGCATATTCGTCGCCAGGAAAGCTTTAAGTTTTATTATCTTTTATATAAGTTTCTATAGAGTACCAGATACAAGAAATGTTAATACAGCACTAGTATGTGAAAGAAGGGCATAATGGAATACCATTTATATTTCGAAAAGTAAGTTATGTAAACTGTTTTGTAAATAAAATTTCCACATCATCATGATTAAATATTCTAGCTTATTGTGATGAACTTTCACCTGTAAAAGAAGCTGCTATTCATTTTGTTGTTATAAAAACTACGTATTCTAAAATGTTACAAATGGAGGTTAATCTGAAATAGTCGAGTGTTATGGAATAGGTTGTATAACACACTGAACAATTTTTTTTTCATAAAACGTGAAATATTATTGGTTTAAAATAAACCAATCCTGTGTAAGCAAATAATCAGGTTTGTTTCATTTCAATGAATTTAAGCTTTTTAAAAAATATACTTCGGATTTAAACCAGGCAACATTTCTATTTATATAACTAGTAACAATTGATTAGCCAGTAATATTTTACTCGAAACTCATTTGAAACCTTGTTTTTATTCAGTATATTTTTTATGGACATATTGTCACAAGTGATTGTTTTTTTTAGTATAAATAGTGTGTTGTAAGTAATCATTAGACTATGCTGGTGCGTGACGTCATGTCTTGCGACCTCTCCTGCCTCTGAAGAAGTGTGTAAGAAGCTTTCTCTCTCTTTTGTGTGCCAGCTTTGGATAAAGGTGGACCTAGCTCCGCTCTCTGTAAGATATGTAACCGATCCTGTATTTCCTGTTACTGTAATAAACCTTTAATGTCTAAATTATAGCTTCAGTATTTTGTAATGTAACTGAACCAAAATAAAGAAAGGCCCGCCTTGGTAGCGTGGTGGTAGCATGTCTGCCTCACGTTCTTGAAGTCCCGAGCTCGAATCTCGGTAAGGATAAGTTACCTGGATAAGGTATTTCCGGGGCTTTCCCTTATCCTGATAAGCGAATGTCGGGTAACTCTAAGCTCCATGGACCCCGGACTCATTTGAGCATCATTTCACCAATTACATCCATCGTCCGATATGACTTAACGTTGGAGGACGTAAATTACAGCAAAAAAGGCACAAAAGATGCCAACCTCTCCTGAGTATGCCTACCACTGAATTATTAGCCCCTGAGGAGGACCCGGCCACTTGGTACCCTAATCTTTACCATCATGGTCAGGTAGTCACAATATTGAGCATTGATATAAAGTCGGGTATTAAAAATACCTGGTATCCCGTAATACCCAACACGGCATCTTCGACAATGACCCTTTGAAGAATTGCCAGCTGAAAGCGACCACAATATAACAAACTACAGTTCTTTTAGTATAAATTAAGCTTAACATCAATGTCCAAATCACGTGGGTACTACTGGGTTAAGATTCTTGAAAATTTGCCTTAAAACTTTTGAATATCACACAATTGACTTTATTCTGTAGCGAGTGAAATGAAAATAACTTGTTAAGTCTCACTGAAGTGCATCATGGGAGTCTTTCTTGAATCCTTCATGGCACTCCCACGTGATATTAGCAGAAAACAGAGCCCAATTCTAGGTATTCCATTTTTCCCGACTGCTACATCATTCCCTCCTTTCCTCTGTATATTGTCGCCAATCGAATTGTTGGTTGCTGCAGCGGCCGAAGGCCGCAGCCTTCCCGTGAGTGAGCGTTGGTCACTTGGCGGGAGAGAGAAAGAGACAGAGAGATATCTTGCCGCCGCGAGAGACCTTGAAACGTCGGCGGCTTTCTGGAACAATGAGCGGGAGGTATAAATAAGCGGCAAAGTTTGAGAACACCCAGTTGCAGGTGAGTTGCTCGCTGTGTGTGCAGCTGTGCAGTAATTGTGAGTGTAATGATGATTATAATATCACACTTCTAATGATTATAATACATTTGAAGTGTACCGCAGTGAATTCCTTTGTTTACGGGACGATGAGAACGAACCGACCTTAAAGAGTGCGTTTGTGCACTTTACGTCATGTTGCTGCTGTAAGGGGTGTATAAGGTTATTGGTTACTGCAATAAAGATCATTTTCAATTTCTGCAAACAAGACTTTTAATTCTACGAACCCACACAGTCACAATATACTGGTTACACAACAACGATTGAAAGAATGGTGACAAAGTCTGCATTGGTTACACTACGTGTTTCTGACCTTAGCCTCAGTCGGGAGAGCATACTAATAGGCAAGAAAGAGAAGGGTTAGCTTGGCTGAGAACAGGAACAATATTTCTAAGAGGGATAAGAGGTAGGGAAAAGGGAATTTGTGAATTGTTTGGGGGAAAAGAAAGCATAAAACACTATGTAACAGAATGCGAGGAGTTTGCAATATGAAGAAAAAAGGTTTAGGAGGAAAAATGGAAGATATTAGGGAAGAGGATAGTAGCTATAAAAGTGTTAACGGGCAGGGAGGAAAATAAGGTAAGAAGTATTGGTGAGTTCTTGCAGAAAGTAAAAGAAAAATGGACCAGAAATGTAAAGAATATAAGAAAGGAAGATGAGGGGGAAGAATGGGGCTAATTAAGTAAAAAGGAGATATGGAGGTTAAGAGCTACCTGATAGAGCAGAAGACTAGGATGTCATGTAAGACAAGATAGCAACAAGCTAAATACAAGTAAAAGTAGCATAAAGTTGTAAATTGTAATATTTTGGAACATGTACAATAAAAATCTAATCTAACCGAACTATTGTCATACTCTTTCAGGGCTTTAGTCAAAGTTAACATTTAACTGTCTTAGATAATAATCTTTACATATCTCCCATAAAACGGAAGGCTATTTGGGCAACTTCAGCCCAAATTTAAAACTTCTATGGAAAAATCGTCAATCTACTGGACACACTTCAGGTATTAAAAAAAAATTTTCAATATTTGAGGTACCAGAATGAAGTATTATAGATTTATTTTACTTTATGTTTTGTCCAAACCACTTTATACGGGCCTAAAAGCAGTACCTCAGTAGATGGTACTAGTCGCGAGGTCTATGATCCTTGATGACACACATTCGAGGCCAGCTAGTTCTGATACAACCTGCCTTCTTGCTGACAGGATACTCTTCTGTTTACTGCAAGTTTTAGCCAGTTCAGGGTACAGCACCTACTGGCGTGCAGCAAAAGAATTTCTTCGTAGAATGGCTGAATTGTTAAATAAGACATGAACTTTCCTGGCAACGAAAATATTCCAGATGTTCCCGGGCTTCGAGCAGGTGCAAAGATAATTAAGCTTCGAAGTTTCGGGAGCGTGCATCTCTGATGATAGGAGAGATGTAAGCTCCCGAAACGTCGATGTTTAATCATCTGTACACTTGACTTGAAGCCGGATTACAACCTGAATATAGCTATAATGTTTTCTCTCTGATCAAAACTAAACGACGCACGCTAATTGCAATCTGCCAACTGAAGCACTTTTAGATAATAGATGCTCTGCATTATTTTGTGAATACAACCTTCAGTAAACAATATAGATAATCTGAAAATTACATATTCAGTCATGAAATAATAACGAAGTCATTTAAATATAATATTGTGACTTTTTGTTATATCCCACTCCTGACGCCAGTGTGGCTTTGTGGGTTCGTGGAATAAAAAGTCCAATTACACCACTCAACAATGTTCTTTATTTCTACCGACTTACAGTTTAACACTTGCCAATTACACCAAATTACTTGCTGCATACAATTACAATTTACCAGTTCGTCCGTTACAACTTCACCGTACTCGCGATTACATAAACTCCGATACTCATATACAGTTCGTACAGTCCCGTTGCACAATCCTTCCGTTCATTAACACGTCACTGACTAACTCTTACACCAAGAACTGCGACTGTCCTCTCGCTCACACTCACTAACCAACTGATTGACCAACAACTAACAACTGACTGACTAACTAGCTGCAGCCCTTTTTATAAGCATCTCGCCGTCTTCTAGACGTTTCCAGATGATGAAAGTTACCGTAATTTCTGGAACCAGGTGGAAGGGAAATAGACCTCCCAATTATGTTTCTTTCCCCGGTCGCCCCTGTCACCACTACAAGACAAACGAGGGAAAGGCGTGGCTAACGCGGTCCTCCCCCCTGCCTTCCGTTCGCAGCTGGTACAGGGTGTTTCGGCCCTCCCCGTTACACTGCTCCCTTCTCAAAGCTGTTCGCCCTCGAACAGCCCCATCGTAGCGTGCGAGGCGGTCCAGGTGTACCACCAGCATCTGCTCGGAGTCTCAGCCAGAAGTAGCGCTGCCGTAGTTTGTGAATCATTCGGTTCGCTCCCAGGTGTCCTCCTGAAGTACCGGCGTGCACTTCCTCCAAGACTTCCGGGACCTTGCTCCGGGGAAGTACCAACTGTCCTCTCCGCGCCTTCCCATCGGGTGACTCCCATACCCGGAACAGCACGCCCTCTCTCGTCTTCAACGAGTCCCATTTTGCCCAGTGCGACTTGTAGGTGGCGCTCCTCGGTGCGATGTCCTCCCAGGTCGGTCTCGTCCCTGCGTCCACTTCCCTCAAGAGTGGCCCCAAGTCTGCGTCCGCCAGCTGCTCCCTCCTCAGGCCTGCGCTATCCCAGCCTTCAGCAGGCACTGCCACAACTACTCGGACTGCTGCGGCGCGCTCCTCCTCTTCCACTCTTGTGCGCTCGTGGCCGTCCTGGATCTGCGATAGGACACCTCCAATGCAATGGTCGCTGGCGTCGGTGTCCACAATGAAGGCGCCACCCGGTTGTGGGAAACCCAAAATTGAAGCACTGCACAGGGTCTCCTTCGGGTGCTGGAAAGCGTCTTCGGCGTCCTCCGTCCACACATAAGGCCGGTTTTCCTCCGTCAGGCGGGTGAGGGGTTTTGCGATGTTGTCGGCCTTTTCCTCTAAATCATTACGGCGGTCGTCTACTTGACCCTTCCGTTTGCCCAGGTTCGCGACGTCATCCCTCACGCCGGCCAACCGTTCCTCAAACTTGGCGGCGAGAGCCTCGTTCGCCACCTTCATTTCGGTAGCCAGACCGTCATTCGCTGCTCTCATTTCCGTGGTTAACTCGGCCTTCACTTGTTCCATCTTCTCGGCGATGTTGTTTGCCGTCTTCATTTGTTTCAACTCTGCGGCGATGTTCTCCCTAGCCGTCCTGATTAGTTTCAGTTCCGCGGCCAGGTTATTTCTAGTCTCCAGCGTCTCTGTTAATTCGGCCCGCATTTCTTCCATCTTCCTGATGATGTTGTCTTTAGCCGTCTTCATTTCTTTCAGTTCCGCTAAAATCTTTTCTAATGCTGCCTCCATCGTTGTAATGTTCGGTGATGTTGTTTTCCCGCTTCCTGACACCAGTGTGACTTTTTGTTATATCCCACTCCTGACGCCAGTGTGGCTTTGTGGGTTCGTGGAATAAAAAGTCCAATTACACCACTCAACAATGTTCTTTATTTCTACCGACTTACAGTTTAACACTTGCCAATTACACCAAATTACTTGCTGCATACAATTACAATTTACCAGTTCGTCCGTTACAACTTCACTGTACTCGCGATTACATAAACTCCGATACTCATATACAGTTCGTACAGTCCCGTTGCACAATCCTTCCGTTCATTAACACGTCACTGACTAACTCTTACACCAAGAACTGCGACTGTCCTCTCGCTCACACTCACTAACCAACTGATTGACCAACAACTAACAACTGACTGACTAACTAGCTGCAGCCCTTTTTATAAGCATCTCGCCGTCTTCTAGACGTTTCCAGATGATGAAAGTTCCCGTAATTTCTGGAACCAGGTGGAAGGGAAATAGACCTCCCAATTATGTTTCTTTCCCCGGTCGCCCCTGTCACCACTACAAGACAAACGAGGGAAAGGCGTGGCTAACGCGGTCCTCCCCCCTGCCTTCCGTTCGCAGCTGGTACAGGGTGTTTCGGCGCTCCCCGTTACAATATCCTAGTATAGGATGGATTCTTGAATGGCACGGCGAGCAGACTAGATCTACTGTACCTAAGTCCTCGCGTAGACGATCCCCAGGAAGGAAGGTTGGGACGAGAGGAGTAGGAGGGTGGCAGACCCATGGAGTCACGAAAGTGCAGAGGGCAGGTTCCATACCGTTGGCCAGTTTTAAACTCCCCGGCAGGCCAGTACAGCCGTCATCCCACTCACTGTGTTTCTAAAAGGGTCTACCAGACCGGAGATTTTCTAGCGAAAGAGACTACCAGATGAGAGCTGAAGTGACATGATAATGGAGATGAAATGGAGAGACAGGCAGTTTTGGGGATGTAATTAACCTTCCTAGCATTCAACTAGCCACTCGGGAAAGTCCACTGAAGGTCAATGCCCTCAACACTCTGTCGAATAATACACAGACGAACAAAGCGTTTGTCAAATTACTTCCTTCAAGCATCATTTGTGCTTTTATATCGCTATTCTTTTGTTGTTGTTCATGCTTATGGTTCCTTTACTTGTTAGAGCCGTAACTAAAACATTTGATGAGATAGTTTTTGAACTTTCAGGACAACTGAAGGGTAAAAAATAATAATGCTAATCAAATAAATGAACATTACCCAAACACCTGCCTAGGTGAAATGAACCTTTTTGTTGTATTGTCATATAACTAGCAGCTGCATCTCGAACGTTTGGACTCTCGATGAAATGTGTCATAAAGGAATTTCTACAAACATTTATCAGGATTAACAAGAAGTACATATGGAAGAGAAAGTGATGCAGGAGAGGGTGATTATATTTCCGATAGCCCCCGCCACGTTGAAGGCTTTCATTGCATATTCACATTAAGTATCGATCCAGGTGGAGTAACGTTTTAATTACCAGGCTGACACAAAGTGAAAACCCGCCCTGTCACATGATAACTATCCTACCCCTTTGATCCATTTGAACCATCTAACGCACTAACATGCACAGCTAAAAGGGCAAAATAAAGAAACACACGACAGCCCACTAAGCAAATAATACATGTTACTCCAGCAAATGTTTTTGATTTACTTACTAACACCTCTTGAGAAACGCTTAATTAACGCTGTTCAATAAAGAATGACCACAATTTTGTTTTGACAACTTAGCTTTGCCCATCCTCATAATTATTCTTGGTCCTTCTCAAAATATTCTAATCTGAATGTGATGCACTTGTCCCAGCGTTTCTGCCAGTCCTTAAAGACATGCTGGAAAACATTTTTTGAGAGATCCTCCAAAATCATCTTCGCAGCCTTCACCACTGCTTCTGAAGATGGGTATTGCCTCCCAGGAAGGCTTTTCTTCAAGTTAGGGAATATAAAAAAGTCACATTAGGCTAAATCCGGACTATAGGGAGGGTGAGGGATGCACTTCACGCAACAACATTCACAATATGCGGCCGCGCACCATCGTGGTGCAGCATCTAGCCTGCCTCATGGAAATGTGGTCTTTTGCGCCTGATATGGACTTGCAATGTTTTCATGATATCCCTGTAGTATTGTCCAGCTACTGATGTGTGTGCAGGTACAACATGCTGATAAAACCATTCCATGAATATCAAAGAGTGAGATGACCAAAACTTTCCCGCAGAAGCAACCACTCTTGCTGTTTTGGAGGTTCGTGATGGAGGAGATTTCCACACTGCGCTTTACTGTTTGCTCTCAGGATGAAAATGATATAGCCAAGTTTTATCAGCAGTAATTACGTTTGAAAGAATCTCCGGATCTTCCTCTAACATCAACTTTAACTGCATGCAGAACTGCATGTGAATGTTGTTTTGTTTGGGAATCAACAGTCTTGGAACCCATCGCGCACAAACACGTCTCATGTGTAATGTTTTTGTCACCAGCGTGTCGATGGCACCCAATGAAATGTTCAGTATTTCAGAAAGTTATCTTAAGGTAATTCGTCGATCCTCTCTCACAATGGCAGCAGCATTGTTGTTGTTTTCTTCCTTAAGAGCAGTAACTGAAGCAGAGGGCCAACCTTCCTTTAATTTTGATTTTCTGCCAACTTGAAACATTCTAAACGATCTTCGATCTGTGTTGCAGGGAAGAACAGACTCTCCATAGGCATTAACTGAAGATTTGTTGAAACGAAAGCAGAATTTCAAAGCCGCATATTGTTCCTCGCGTGTTTCCTCTCTTGAAGCGGTAGGCGATACTGAACATGTATGAAGTTGCCTTGTTCTCACAGACGGGAACCAGGAGTACCAACAATGAAACTACTACGGTGTGTTTATTTCACATTACGCTAACAGAATATAATAACATTGAATTTTAGTGTGAAAAATTATGACCGTAAAAAGTTATGATCCCTCTTTATTGAACAGTCCTCGTATATTCACTTTGTTGGTGGGCTAACGAATTAATGTTATTTTTATTTAAGATTTACAGGAACAGATGTATTATACAGTTTATTACAAAGGGATTTATGCATTTATTTCCTTAGCGTCGTAGAGCTGAAGGCCATGAGGGCTTTTCTAAAATTCCCAGGGAGTCACGACAGTGCAGTTGGCAGGGTTCCTACACTTTACCAGTCGGAAACTCCCCAGCAGCTCACCCGATTGCGGTACGGAAACGGCTCCACCAGACCGGGCTTGGCGACCGGAGACCGTCCAACCGGAGGAGGAAGTGTTTACCAGGACATATCATCCTGCCATGCAACACCGAGACTCCCTGAAAGAGACCAGATGAGAGATGATCTGAAATGATAATGCAGTTACAGGACATTCGGAGGATATAATTAAGGAACCCAGCGTTCCCCTAGAGACCCGAGAAAACCCTCGTTAAAGCCCATAGTTCAGTTAGGTCAGCCACGGGAATTGAACCTGGGCCTCCAAGGGTGGTACACAGACGAAACCACCTGAGTCATGTGACGGTTATTTCATTTTTTCTTTAATTTTAGGAATTTATTTTGAATTATTCTGGAAAAAGTAACTTGTACAAAATAAAATATGTGGAAATGCTACATCATTTTGTTATTATTGGTAATTGCAAGAATGCAATTACGTAATGTGGTGAGTGGACAAATAAAAGAAGTAATTTAGTTGTTATAGAAACATTGAGGGCAGAGAACTCAAAATGATCAGACAGCGTAGCATCTGATAGTAAGACGTGTTTTTCGTGTCGTTCTGCGATTGCGCAGTATACGTTTGGCTGTGAATGCATTTGCGCTGCAGTATTGGCGTGTGCCAGAGATATAAAATTTGTCGATTCAGCAACCATTTTTGTAAAAGGACAACATCTACATAACTTAAAATTGTTGCAGAATTTACTAATTTTTTTCTGATAAAACCCATCATTTTTAAAGAAGAACAATTGTTCTTTATTCTCCAACAACTTCAGTATCAAATTCCTTTGCTCCGAGACCGCGCCTTGAGGTAAGACCCATTGCTCCGGAGCTCCGAGGCATCTACAAGATTTTTACCAGATCGTCACCAAAAGTGAGCAACTTATCATCAGCATCTTCTATTCATCATTCGCATTTTGCGACAAACATACTGTTGCAGCCTTCTCCCTCGGTTATCTGATATGTTGCTTCCACATGAGATTCTGTATTGTTCTTTAAATATGCATACAAAACTTTATTTTTGATCCTACTTCAAGTAAATCCACATACACATATCTCGAAATTCTGTTATTACGCATGTCCTTGTAGGTTGAGAGGGAAACCTTAGGTTTCTGATGCTATAAGCAGTGAGAGAAAGTAAAACTATATAAACTAAGGAATATGTCACATAAGCTAAACGCGTGAGAAAGGGTGACAAGAGGGCAAGCGTTCCCCTTAGGAATGCGAGGCAATCGGGAAAAGTGAGAAAAAGTCAGAATATACCTCCCCATGGCCTCAAGGGTCAAACCCCGGTGGGATAAAAACTGAACTGCTGCCTAGATATAGGAGGGGGTGAAAGACCAATCAGATTAAATATAAGGAAAACAAACCTGCAATCAAAAGTGCTATACATCACGTGATACGGGCAGAAGATTCATGAAATAGAACATTGGCGTGGATAGATCCGCCGCGGACGTAAGGGGTACGAACAGACCAGGAAGGTCTCGACGCTTCATCTTGAGGCGTTTCGGCGGGTGAATGCGTAAAGTGACCGGTCAGTGCAGAGTAAAACTTACAATTAGATGCGGGGCAGTGAAAAGTGGGTAGCTTGAATCAAAGAGTGATACCGACAGGGTTCGAGCAAGTGTGTTCGTGTCGTGCTTAATTTAATGCGGAGGACCACCTTGATTTTAGCAGAAATCAAGGAAACTGATTTTGTGGACTGTGCTCGATAGAGCTGTATTCATATCACTAGATAAATTTATTGCACACGCTACATTTCTTATGTGAATAATCATGAAGAAGACAACAATACATTTAATATTTGAGATAAACTAAAACCGTTTTTCATTGGAAAAACCGCTGCACGCAGCCACACATCCAAGCACATCACATGTCTCTACATGGAAAACATATAACTGCAGTTCTATATACGTAGTATGGCACTCAATAATTAACACTTCAATCGGACATTTTAATTTTATAGAGAGTTACTGAAGGGGATAAATATAAAACCTCCCTTATGTTTATAAGGTATCTGAGGAAACAACGTAACAAATTCATCATTTGATAAATAAGAGCTAACCGAAGAATGTAAACTGTCTAATTCAGACTTAAATTCTCCAAAATAAGTCAACAGGGAAGATAGTTCTTTCGTACTAATATAAACTTGTGAGAGATTTCGACAAGGAAGCATAGTGTATTTCCACTTAAACGCTGGACCCTGAGCACCCACCGATTCCCATCTCAAGGTACAATGGGAATAGCAAAATATAGTAGGTTTTAGATGATATTAAAAATATAAAAGCTAGGCGCTATGAGATAGCTTTGTAATTCCTTTCTCTTTGCATGCCAATGATAAAAAACAAATGACTTCCTATTTGACAAAACTATTAATCAGAGACGGTTCTGCCTTGATGCGTTTGAATCGCCGAGTCATCTATTGTTTTTGAATAACTTACATGGTTATGTTTTATCTCCTAGCATTTAATTTTCCTTTATAAAACTTCTCCAAAGTGTAAAAGCTCTCCAATGTGTACTTTGTATTGGAGCCGCTCTCTTGGCGCTCATGTGTTAATAATGTTTACTTCCCGACTTTCGTTATTAAAAGGCCAAAATGACCATAGCACATGCCAGGGGTTGGAGAGGTTGGAGGGGCAGAATGCATTGCTGGTTACCTTGGCTACGGATTCTATTCATAGAAGTCGTATATTCCGCATACTCGTGTTGCCAACAAAATACAGGAGTTCCTCCCTACTTTTTCCTTTATTTGAACAGAAATTTGTGGGTAGCAGTGGTAACCCGATTGAGGCAAGCCCCGCGTGGTGTGTACTACTGTTTATTGTCAGTTTATATCCTGTGTAAAAAGGTATTTTGTCTTTCTTTTTGAGTTTCACGTCCCCCAACGTTAAGTCATATCGGACGATGAATAAAATGGGTGAAATGATGCTCAAATGTGTCCAGGGTACATGGAGCTTGGAGTTATCTGACATTCGTCGTTAAAGATAAGGGAAACCCTGGAAAAAACCTTATCCAGGTAAATCATCCTGACCGAGATTTAAACTCGGGACCTCTTGAACATGAGAAATACACGCTACCATCTACGCTACTGAGGCGGGCTTTAAAAAACATAATTCTTTAATGTGATCAGTGATTATTTTCTGATATGTGAAGTGTTTAGTCTTTTCATATTTAAGGGATATACAATGAATCCAACATACGACTTGATGTGTGCCATTCTCCAAACACCCTTTTCTTTATTTAAAATGATGACAAACGCTACGAGGTAATTGTCGGTAGGCCAACACCAGTGCTGTGTTTAGAAAAACATTGCAGTGGAACATCTTAAAAATACATCAGGATATCTAAGACTCGCTGGAATGAGGAACGTATTGTGTCGGAATGAACAAGCTGTGTAAAAGCACTAACAAAACTGCGTACACTATTACAATGAGAACGTTAAGCTTACAAGCTTTCATTTTTACGTTGTCATATCGGACGAAGAATGAAATGGGTGAAATGATGCTCAAATGCATCCAGGGTCCATGGAGCTTAGAATTACCCGACATTCGTCTATCAGCAAAAGGGAAAACCCCGGAAAAATCTTATACAGGTAACTCGCCCTGAACGAGATTCAAACTGGGGACCTCTTGAACGTGAAGCAGACACGCTACCACCACGCTACCTAGGCGAGCTAAGCTTAACACCTTTTCACGCAATATCCCATTAGGAAATTAGACAGGAAGTGACATCTCATGGAGATAATGCAATCCAGGACTCTTTAAGTAAAGGCAGTTTTAAAGACCTTTTGGATTCATATACAGAGGGAAGCCCCATTGAAATTGCAACCACTATTTCAGTATAAAATCCATTTTCGCGATAGTCATTTTGCGAATTTACTTTAGCTAATTTTCCGAGTCACATAATCAATTCGCACAGAGACACGCCTGCAATTAATATTTGAAAACTGAAGCAAAATAAACAGAAATAATTTGAAAATTATTGGCTAAAATGAGAAATTTAAAAGATTTGAATTAGTTTTTAATTTTAAAACGTTTTCTATCTCTGATGATTGTGATAAATGTGTAAAAGTGTTTAAAAATGAAGAGGTTTATGGAGGTTACTACAACGAAGTTGGAATGTGTTGTGTTTAACGCCCGCTTTTACTACATACGGCACCGCAGGCGATGGCACTGATGATACATGAGATGAAGCTGGAGCACCGGTGGAATGAGATGGCGGAGGAAACCGGAGATCGCGGAGAAAACCCGCCCCAGCGCCGTGTTGTCCACCACGAATCTCACTTTGCGGTCGCCTGGGATCGAACCCGGGCCGCCTTGGTGAGAGCCAAGCGGTCTAACCACTGAGCCACAGCGCGGCCTAACAAAGTTGAAGATTTCTTTCATTCTTTATTAGTAAACATGTTAAGAATTTTGTATTTTAATTAAGGATGGGTCCCCAATACCTGCGATAACTGGATACTCAGATACTTGCATCGCTCTCTCTTTTTTATTTTTAATTTACCTTCTCTACGTCAAGTCATATCGGACGATGACTGAAATGGGTAATATGATGCTCAAATGAGCCCGTGGTCCATAGAGCTTAGAGTTACCCGACATTCGTCTGTAATGATAAAGGAAAACGCCGGAAAAAGACTTATCCAGTTAACTTACCCTGACCAAGATTCGAACTCGGAACCTCTTAAACGTGAAGCAGACACGCTACCTTCTAAGCTACCGAGGCGCACACTTGCATGCTGTCGACACTGAACGTTAGTTCAGAAAATTCGCTCGGTGCTTTTTGGATACTTCGGTGGTGATTCTACAATTTTATTTTAAAGTCACAAAATATTTTTGCTTCAAGTAAATCATCGTAAAGATGGAGAAATGTGGTAAATTGACAGTAATATTATGCAAGAAAATAGTTGTGTGTCAGCTTCAGTGCCAGTTAACACTTCCCAAAAAGAAATCACTGCATCTCTCAACGACAATTTGTCAACCTCCATTTTCTAGTACACTGCATTACAGGAAAACAAATTCAACATTTATAGAACTCAAAAACAATTAGCCGATAAATATTTGTGTACTCCATTTGCAACGGGCTTCTTTGAAAGACGATTTAGCACAACAGGACTCATAACTGACAGAAAAAGAAGTATACTTAACTCTGAAAGAGTGAAAATGCTAGTATTTTTTACAAAAACTTACAAAAGTGGACTGTTTCTAATCACATTTTGCTTTGAACTGTGTAATTCCATGTTTATAAATAAGTACCCGTATACATAAAAATATAACAAATTAAAAATTTGTAGCTTAAAACTTCACTTATCTTTTAAGAGTTTGGGGTAACTTTAATTCCTCAAAATAAATCTGGTATTAAAAATGTATTGCATTACTCTAAGAGAGATAAAATTCCTAATAATAAAATATCTGGTATTTATAAGTTTAATTGTTTCGATTGTGATACAATTAATAGGGAAAGACGAAACATAATTTAGAAGTCAGAACGAAAGAACATTTTCGTAACATTAAGTACAAACAGACTGATAAGTCGGCCGTAACAGATCATTTTTGGCCATTTAACCATTAAATAAATCCAGAAGTTAAATTGTTAAAGCAATGAAATGGTCTGATAGATTTAATAGTTTGGGAAAATATATTTGTTTTAAAAAACAAATATTGCGTAATGTATTTTGAAATACCGGCAGTCGATTCTGTGTTTAAATTTGTTTTATTTTCAGATTTTGATAGTACTAATAAGAACATATTGTCATCCGAACATCGGAATTCCCGATCGGGCCAGCTGACAGGTAGATACCAGACGGAAAGCATTCAACCACGCCTAACCATTTATCTTGTAGCGCTAACGAGAGGGGTGGTTGGAAAAGCATCACTAGCCATCATATTCCCCTCCTTGACGTCTGGAACCTTCGGGATGATGCACTGGACTGCGATATTTCAGGAAACAGCTATCTTCCTATAAAAAGGGGTTGCAGTTGGCGAGTCAGTTCTTGGCGAACAGCCGGAGGAGTGCCGTGCTAGTGAACGGACTGGAAGACTGTGTACGTGCATCGGAGGAGTTGTACGTAATTGTGAGTATAGAGTGGACCTGTGACAGACGAACTTGCGAAGTGTAATTGTGTGCGCTACATAATTCTATGTAATCGGCAAGTGTTCCCAACTGTAATTCGGTGGAAATAAAGAACATTTTGAGTTTGTGCAATTAGACTTTTAATTTCACGAACCCACAAAGTCACAATATCAACATCTAGTGTTCGTGACCGTGGCGACAGCTTTGTTGTTTCCGGCTGAGGATGTGTAATGGAACCGGACCATTTATAGGAAAACTATCATCATTTCTTATAAGATACGTGAAGTTTTAAGTTACAAATTGTTATATTTGTTTGCTTCAGTTAATAGCTACATATTTTGCGTATTTACAAGTACATTGATAATTTTATTTTTTTTCTTATTAAATATATGCACTTAATTAATTTTATTGATATTGCACATTTCTTCCAACATTCTGTTTTGTATTGAAGCTAGAAACAGATATGGTGGTGTCGAGTATCGAACTGTGGGGTATCGAAGAACATATTTTCGATTAGTATCGAAAATCGAGTAATAAGAAAAGCTGGTATCGAATCGTTAGAGACATTTTGAGAATTTAAACATTTTTAAAACCTTTACATTATAAAAGGTAATCTGTAGTGGGACGTTTTCCTGAAGATCTTCGTGTCGCATCCCTGGTAAACATCAAACTTAAATGTCAAGTTGGGTATTTATGTAACCAACTTTTCGTTTTTGAGTTGTGTTACTCACGACCACACACGCATACGCATTCAGGCACGTGATTCTGTATTTTTTTTTATCCAGGGACCTCACAAGTGCATTTCTAAAGAACTGTTGCTCAGAAAACTTAGGTTTTGTATGGGTTCTGCTTTCCTTGCTGCTTCACTCATCCAGTTAAGGGAGGGGGTTCCTTTAAGTCCACCTGCAAATGGCACTTTTTTCTTCTCTGCCTTTTTCATTTCTATACCGATCTTTATTTTAGTTCTTCCTCCACTGCCTATGACTTTTATAAAGACTATGGGTGTACTTTTGTATCTCTGCGTTAGGTGTGTGAATTTAATTTGTGCATTGTACCATTTTTTCCGTTCAGTGTCGCTTTTAGACTAGCCAGAGTTTTGCTTTTGACCTGTTGTTGTGCTTTATATTATTTATTTTGGAAGGGGGAGGTTATCTATCATAAAAGTGCAAGTGTACTACGTTCACTACGTGGCCTTAAGATCTTGGGAGACGAACCTTCGGGACCTTCAAAAACTGCAACTACCGACAAAAACATCTCCAAACTTCACTAAATGGTGCTAGACGACCACCTTATTAATACGGTGAGAGATATATCAGAGGCTATGCACGTGTCAAAAGAACGTGTCTGTCGCACGGTTAGACCTGAGAAAGCTGCCCGCGCGTTGGACTAAAAACGTGTTAGAATGAACATTTCCAGCGCTCTGTTGGCGCAGTTTAGGCGCAATAAATTCGAGTTTTGGCGCCGATTGATTACTGTAGAGGAAACTTGGAAACACCATTTTACGCCCGAAACAAAAACACAGTCCAAACAGTGGACTGCAAAGGGGGAACCGGCTCCAAAAATATCAAAAACTGCTTCTTCGGCTGGGAAAGTGATTGCAACTGTTGTTGGATAGTTATGGAGTTATGCTAATCGATTATCCTCAAAAGGGTAAAACCACCACAGGAGCATACTAGGTATTATTATTTGACAAGCTGTAGGCAGAACGTGCGGGAAAACGGCCAAATTTTCAGAAAAAGATAGTCCTGCTTCACCAGGACAACGCACCGTCTCACACCTCAACGGTTGCAATGGCGCAAATCTACGAATTACGGTTTGAACTGCTTGACCATCTGCCTTACTCACCAGATCTAGTCCCAAGTGACTTCTTTTTGTTCAATCATTTTAAATTGCACTCGGAGGACAGAGATTTTCGTCAAACGAAGAGGCAATCGTCTTCGTAAACAATTATTTTACCGAGAAAAACACCAAGTACTATTTGAACGAGTTACAGAGATGGGAGTATCGCTGTAAGAAGTATGTAGTTTTAGAAGCAGAATATATTGAAAAATAATAAAAGAATATCAAAAAAGTATCTTGTATCTTTGTTAGGTCGAAAACTTTCCAGATCACCCGCGTACATTTGGATTTTTGTATGATATTTATTATTCATACATATACATAAATACATTACCCTCACGTTTGTTAATGTTGGACCTTTTGATGTTTGGTGTTTGACCTCGAGATGCAGTCTGACTTTTTTCTTTTTTAAAACCGTTCACTTTGTATTTTATGCATTCTCTCTCTCTCTCTCTCTCTCTCTCTCTCTCTCTCTCTCTCTCTCTCTCTCTCTCTCTCTCTCTCTCTCTCTCTCTCTCTCGCTGTAATACTTGCTCACGCTTGTTATAGTGTTGACCGCCTCTCTCGTGCATGAGTTGACTCTTTCTAAACCCTGTTCCATGTAGTCACAGCTCGGAGACCTGAGGTATGTGGTTTGAACCTCTGGCTCGCCGGAGCGCACCCAGAAGGGAGTTTGAGCCATGAATGGCTGCCCTTCTCTAAGTTCCAGCATTAATGAGCCACATCTTATTTCCACTTTATGGTGCAGGGAGAATTCATCGCTGGTGAGATTAGCAGCTACGTGTGGTCACGTGACCTATCCCATGGGTTTGGCTCGAGGGTGAAAATACGGACACAACACCAAAAGTTACATGGCGAGAAGCATTGCCTGGGATAGGCAACGCTCATTCCTACACATTTTGCTTCATTTCATATTTTAAAGTGCTTCAATGTAACCACATTTAAAATTATAACTTTGGTTGCTTAATTAAAATAAGTAGTGTTCAAGAGACGGTAAGTGATTTGATTTCAAAAATCAAGATGTAAAGCTAATCTGGACAGTAAATGATAAAAATAATTACAGTCTTAAGTAAAATATAACCCTTATTATATTTTGTTGTCGACGGGCCCTTAAACACCACACACTCACTCACTCACTATAACCCTTATTATCTTTTAAGAGGTTAAACCATAAAGAATTTTTAATGTGTTCAGTATCGTCTGATGCCTCAATAGAGGTAACATGCAGTTAATGTTGATGTTAGAGGAATATCCGAAGTTTCTTTCAAACGTAATCACTGCTGATGACACTTCGCTACATCATTTTGTTCCTGAGAGCAAACAGCAAAGCTCAGTGTGGAAATCTCCTTTATCACCAACCCCCCAAACAGCAAAAGTGGTTGCTTCTGCTGGGAACGTTATGGTCATCTCATTCTTTGATATTTATGGAATGGTTTATCAGAATATTGTACTTGCACAGACATCAGTAACTGGAAAATACTACAGGGATGTCCTGAATATATTGCAGGCGCAAAAGACCACATTTCCGTGAAGCAGCCTGGATACTGCACCACGATAATGCACGGTCATATATTGCCAAAATTGTTGCTGAATATCTTACAAAAATCAAGGTGAAGTGCATCCCTGACCCTCCCTGTAGTCCTTATTTAGCCCCATGAGGCATTTTTCTATTCCCTAACTTGAAGAAATGCTTTCGTGGAAGGCATTATCCATCATCAGAAGCCGTGGTGAAGGCTGCGGAGGTGATTTTGAAGAATCTCTCAAGAAATTGTTCCCAGCATGTCTTTGAAGACTGGCAGAAACGCTGGGGCAAGTGTAGCACATTCAGAGGAGACCATTTTGAGAAGTGCCATCAAAACTATGAGGATGTGTAAAAGTACGTTGTCAAAAAAAATTGTAATCATTCTGTATTGAACAGCCCTCACATGTTCAAGAAATGTTCCACTGCCTCTAAGTGTTAAGTTCATGGCATGTTATAAAGCTTAACCTAAATGTGTACAGCTTTACTAGTAGTTGCAAAGTTCGACTTGCTAATACCAAGTCCTATCAAAGTTAACTAAGAAGGTGTTACGTCCGTAGAATAAAAAGCCTACAACATCATATAGTGAATCCTCTCTTCTTCCCTATAGAGCTCTTAGTGTTGTAAAACCCAACTGCTCTAAATAAGGGATAAAAAGCCTCTAATATTTATCCAGAAAGATCTGAAACCAGGACGGGACTTCTAAATTCCTTAGCCTCTCTCCGATGGCCTTCCAAGTTCTGAAAATACTGTAGAGCTTAGAGTAATTTTGTATATATTTATACTTTTAATCGTTCGTACCTTCCTTTTGGTATCACAGCTACTTAATAAAGTTAAAAAACACAGACAAGTTTTCCGTAATACAAAAATCTTTAAATTGTACAACGAATTGAGGGCCCTAACTTTAAGGCCGCCAGATTAACATTACAAATACAACTGTGGCGTAGGGACGTGGTGACCCCATCGTCCAACCTTACGGTTGCAGTTAGCCAATCCAGTGCCTAGGGGTATATCTGGGCCACCCGGGCTCCCGAGGTGAAATAAGTATTGCGAGAACAGCTGCTCACGAGTCAAAGGGCCCCATACACAGGGTTAAGTGTGAAGACCTCAAAGGGATTTACGGCGGAGAAGAAGTTCTTCACCACGGCGAAGTCACGGAAGAGGCATCCCTCCTAATGGGTATGATACGTTAGGAACGAACAGATGAGGTTCGAAGTCCAGTAAGACAGCTTATCAAGGAGAGGACAACTCCGACATAGAACCGGGACCTCCAGGATGGGGGTTTAGCATTTGGCTGGCAACCCAATCTAATAAAAAAGGAAATTATTCACAATTCTGATATAAAGAGCTTTAGATTGTATGCCGAAAGGAAAGAGATGTGGGACGCCCAGCTCTACGCTGGAAGAATCAGTAGCCCCTTGAAGAGAACGGAAGGGATCACTGGGCCTAATCCCTGAAGATGATGATGATGATGATGATGATGATGATGATGATAATAATAAAAATACAACTTCTCTACAGCTATCGAAAAAGATAATATTCTTAGTTAATAAAAATAACAGTTTCTGATTTATAAAGTTAGCAGTGTTACCTCTTTATACAATGGAAGATATGATTTTCGTAAGTACACTAGTCCACTTTTGGCACTATATGAGCTACATATATATTGTGATATCCCTGGAAATATTTAAATATGCCGCTATGAACCATATGGTTGAACCATCCCAAGGATACCACTGGGCAACACAACTCGGAGAGTGAGAGGTCAAATTACCCACAATAAAACCTAGAAGATAATGGGCACTTAACAATCAAATACACAATTCTTCCTGAAATCCACATACCTGTTTTATTCCAAACTAAACACATTACAACATAACATTCCACAGGCGCGGAGAGATGTAACAAAAGCGAAGGCCAATCCAACATCTCCAGGCCAGCCAGCTCCAGATCCTTTCATGACTGGCTAGATCACAGCTACCATTTGTTTTCGTAGAAACACTACTACGAAGATTTCTAACCAGCCAAAAGGAGCCGGACGCCTGGCTGCGACTTGACCTTACTAAACAAAGTGAGTATATCACAATATATATCATCGTAATCGTCTCAATGAGCTCTATCCTATGACCTTAAACACATTTCAAGTTTCAGGCATTTCCACTTGCTACTGTGTTAGTTTCATTGTTACAAAAGTCCAGGGACTTCCGTTGTTCTGCAACTTTGACCGGCTTCGTGCGCATAAGCACAATGAAAGACTCATCCAAGAACATTAAGTATATGATGTTCAACTGTCTATGATCAAGGACTATAAGATGGCTTTCAGCAAGGTGAATGAACCTATGTCAGTGCCCAAAAAGCAAGAGAAGTGGAAAGTGACTACATATAATATTATTGAATATACATCAGCCATTGTTACTATTAGCAAGAACGCTAGTGGTTTAATGACAGAGACATTCCTACTCAAAGGAAACACAAAGTTTGCTGTAACCATACTGGAGAAAGCTTACGATAGCGAAATTCCTCTGAAAGCTGAGAAAGCCAAGGGCATTTCGAAGTATGTTGCTTCAGTTCTTCCTGCAAAACAATAGTATTTTCAAATTCTGTGTGGTAAATATAGCAAAGAACAGATATCTAATGGGGTATAATCAGGAAGTGAGGTTTGGGATTCACATTAGGATAACTGACTGAATGTAATATCTATTTTTTACTATGCTACAAATAAAACGTGCTTCAACACACATATGAGTACTGTAAAATATTTTTAAGCTCTGAAGTGTTATATCATGGCAAACCATCTATGTTCATTGCAATAAAATATAACCGCTTACATTTTGTCACTCTGTGGAGATTAGTAACTGTTCATGTTCACAAAAAGTGAAAGACAAACTAGGCTTCCAAGTTCTGGTAGTGTACCGCATTCCCTGTGAATGTGGGACACCGTATATAGGACAAACCGGAAGGGCCATCGCCAACAGAATAAACGAACATGAAACTGGGCTGGCAGAGCATTGTTTTGTTAACAACCATAAAGCGAACTTTCGGGAGACGACCATCTTGGCAAAATGCAACAGTTACTGGGAGGGGAGAATTAAGGAGGCTTTGGCCATTTCCTCTGAAAGCAGCACGCTTAATAGTGATGCTGGAGTTCAGTTCAGCTCCTCCTGGGAACCGGCCTTAGAAATGGAAATCCGTCTATTTAAGAGGAACAGATCCATACAGCTTAATATTCAAGTTAAGTAGTTAAGTTTCTTTGAACCAATTAATTTTCTGTACTCACGCCATCTCCTGACCTAGCATTTAATTTACTGAAAATATTCGTTTGTACAGCAATGCAAATTTTGAGAGTGTTTTGTCTTTGTTTATATCTAGTGATTCATTTGTGGTTATAAAATTTAAGCATGTTTGTGTTCTGTAGAGCTACACCAGGTGTTTACTACTACATGGCACTTTCAAGTAAAAGTCAAGACCTTCTTCGTCAATATCTTATCTTGTCACTCCAATTTAATCGTACTGAACTACTGGAACTATATAAACGATTTTTATTATTTTAGTGATTTATGAAATTAAATTAGAATGCGCTTTATAGCTCCATATCCCTTAAAAGACATAAATGGTGAACAAAATATCAATCTTTCGAAAGAGTTTTGATGTTACCTTCCACACAGAAATTCTCTCTCAGTTTATAACTTAATGACTAAGGATAATAGGGAGTATAAGGATATAAAATATGACCAAACTATGAAATAACTTGAATACCAAGGAATACAAAACATGTAATATTACTTGTAATGGGGCACGCTGTTAATTAATCTTAAAAAGTGAACACACAGATATTGTCGCAAACCCGTTATCGCGATAGCGCGGCTTCTGCAAACAAAGGGCAGATAGTGTAGCACGGAGATAAAGGACAAATAATGTAGCGCAGACATAAAAGTCTGCCAAAAGCTTGATAAATGTAAAATTCTAGTGACATCTTGATTGATAGAGAACATTCTAAAACAATCGAGAATTATTAATTGAGGTATGATTAAGAGATGGCGACATGCCACCCGCCTCGGTAGCGTAGATGGCAGCATGTCTGCCTCACGTTCAAGAGATCCCGAGTTCGAATGTCGGTCAGGGTGAGTTACCTGGATAAGGATTTTTTCCGGGGCTTTCCCTTATCCTGAAAGACGAATGTTCGGTAACTAAGCTCTATGGACCCCGACCTCATTTGAGCATCATTTCACTCATTGCATTTATCGTCTGATATGACTTAATGTTGGAGGACGTAAATTAAAAAACAAAATTTAATCGCAACACGCCAGCGGGACAGTCGTAAACGGAGTTGTAACGAGAGTTGTTGTAAACAGTGGCAGTTTTTCTTATTTTTTGTTTTTCTATTTTACGTCCTCCAACGTTAAGTCATATTGGACGATGAATGGAATAGCTAAAATGATGCTCAAATGAGCCCAGGGTCCGTAGAGCTTAGAGTTACCCGACATTTGTCTTTCAGGATAAGGGAAAACCCCAGAAATAAACTTATCCAGGTAGCTCACCCTGACCGAGATTCGAACTCGGGACCTCTTGAACGTGAGGCAGACATGCTACCGAGGCGGGCGCATGGAAGTTGAGCGAACTGTTGTTTGTGTTCAATGAACTTGAGCATTGTATTTTTGTATGTTACGTTCTACTACTGTAAGGGTTGACCAAACTGTATTTATACGGAAATAAAGAAAAACTTGAATTTCTGCAAATTGGACTTTTAATTCTACGAACCCATAAAGTTAAAATATTAAAAATTTCCGAGGTATTACCTGTTATTGGTTTGCATTTACAAATAGTTATATTTTTTCCGGTAGGACGTCGGCCATTTTCATATCCTAATTATGCAAATAAAACAGAAATTCAGAGCTCACATAGCAATCAGCACTTTAAAGATTTTATTACCGCTTAAACTTCCTGTGTGCCCTATTATAATTTGTATTCAGAACACCTGTATAAATGTCTATCTCAAGTAAAGTAGGCGGCAAAATAAGTGTTTGTAAGAATAGTTTGTTGAGGAGTAGTCAGAGAAGGTGAAGTGAATGGAACGCATGAGATTTTGCCCGAGGTTATTGCTTTTGCAAAGGGGAAAAAAAAGGTTACAAACACGTGCGGCCATAAAGCTCCTCGATGAGCCAATTTCGCTGCACACGTTTATACCTTACATGTGCCCTCAAGTGATTTATGAATTCCAACATTATGTCCCAACAGGAACAAATACAGTTAGAGCACGTAATTTGTAGCTCATTCGTTGCCTGCAGCTCATAAAATAAGTTACCACAACACAGCCATAGGGATACAACAACGTGAAAATGTATGTTCTACGGATTTCAAGTCAAGATCATTGAAATATTGGGGCTTTAAAATGTTTACTACGCCATGCAGCCCCTTAATGCTTGAAACACCGTTCCATTTTTCCATCCAGAACATGAGAAAGATAGATGGAGAGAATCAATAATTTGTTAGCAGTGTGTACAAATGCATCATGAAGGTTCGATGCTCATTCAGGAACTTAGATAGCAACTGTTCCGTTCTGTACAGCGTATGTAGAAAACAGGACACTTTTACTAAAAGCCTGTTCAAATCAATCCGAGGAATTTTTCAAAACACTGAACTGTACTGGACTATGCTACGAAGAGGATTCGACACGGAGTCCAAACAAGCTCCAAGTGTGACACACCCAGGAGGAAAGATATGGCGAGAGGAAAAGTAGCTACGACAGTGCAGAGGGAGGGTCCCTACAGTTGATAGTTGCAAACTACCCGACAATGCAGTGCAGTCAGCATTCCACACTGCTCTCCGTAGAGGAGGGCAACTGTCCCCTTCAGCTGCCATGGTTCAGGTGCTGCGGACCCTTAGTACTCGTGGTACCTCTGACGTTACTACAGGAATCTCTGGCCGAAGTGCCTAGCCCCTTCCGTAGGGGGAGTTTTTTGGATTGGTTTTGACTCCAGGGGACAGTGTGTTACCGATATCCGTGGGAGATTGGGTACGTCTGCGGACGGGGTTTAGGGAAGCAATATATTCCCGCGTACTAGTCTGCATAGCTAGTACAATGTATGCTAGATAACAAGGCGGCTCTACCAAGGTTTCCGGTAGCCTTTCCCTTTGGGGTTGGCGCGCGTTAGTGGCGTATGCACTTCCATCCCATCTTGAGTCCATAGGACCAGATGGGGGAGCGTTAGCCTCTAGGTCTTGCCATATGGAAAGTAAGTCTTTACTCCATGAAGGCTGCCCTAGTAGATACCCTCGTCCCTTAATTAAGTAAATTAATTCTACACTACTATGTTCCTCAAACGGCCAGGTTGGACCGTAGACCATCCTAATAGAGGAAAGTGTTAACCAAATGCATATCATCCTACCATGCAACGCCGAGATTCCCGCCGCCACCTCTACCCTGGAAGAGACAACCAGATGAGAAATGATGTGAAATGAATGATAATGGAGGGACGGGAAATTCGGGAGATGTAATTAACCCACCCAGTATTCGCCTGTCTACTAGGGATAACCTCCGAAAGTTCTATGGTCAGGCAGGCCGGTCAGGGAATCGAACCCGGACCTCCCGAATGCAGGCCACAGAGGAAACTCAAAGAGCTCAAAAGGTTTTGGTAGTGCTTATGTGTGTGGAACCGAAACATATACATTCGGATTCCATGCTAGCACTTGCATTTATACTGCAGAGCTTTATGCAACATACCGGGCCATTTTACATGTCCGTCGACGAAAGTTCGGGGACTGCTTAATCCTGAGTGATTCCCTCAGTGCACTGCAAAGCCTTCGGCAGCTGTTCAACTGCCACCCTATTGTGCAGCGTATCCAGGATGCCCTCCACGTTTTACACGCTTCAGGCCTTAGTGTGGTGTTTGCATGTATTTCTGGTCACGTTGGTTTGCCGGGGAAAAAAATGGTGGATTCAGCAGCTGTGACGGCTACCACGCAGCCCAGCGTTAGAATACCATTTGTGACCTCAAAAGATTTTAGAGCTGTATTGCGGAGAGCAGTGCATTCCTGCTGGCAGGAATAAATTTAGATCTTTGAAAGAATTTCCGATCCCCTTGGTTACCTCCTGTCGTCCATTTCGTCGAGAGGAGGTGAATATTGGCTCGGTTGCGCATTGACCATTGCTGGTTTACGCATATTTCTTTGTTTAGAAAAGAGAGCCTGCTCTAGGTTGTCCGCTTTGCAACGAAGCTTTGACCGTAGGTCATGTGTTGCTAGAGTGTTTTTGCCCAGCACACCTTCGCACGTCTCTTGAGCTGCCGGTCAGCTTTGCAGAAAAGCTGGCGGATGACAACAGAGCGGTGGAGAAGCTTTTAATGTACCTTTCTAGGTTGTATTTTCGAATTTAGTGAGGAATTCTCTTTAACGCCTTTTGTCCTTATATTTCTGTTTAATTTCTTTCTGTTGTGATAGTGTACATGTATTTTTTGTGTCTTTATTTACACCGTTATGAAGTTTTAGACCTGTTTATATCTTGCTTTTGACATGAATAATTTTTTAAAGGACGCTGATAACGCTGTAGTTAGGCGCTCTTATATACCTACACATGCATCCATTTATCCATCAATGAGGAATCCCGCTTGGATGTTCAGAATACTGCTAATGATTTGCGGAGTTTGTAACCTGTACATTGTATTATTTAGATTCAAGAAATCAAAATTGCAAAGCTCTGGAAGAAAACATACTAATTTGGTTTACATCATTTAATGTTTACTGTTACAGGGTCATTAGTCTCAATGACCTTCACATGTTTCACCATTTCCATTTTTCTCACCCTTGTCTTTATCCATTCTTGGAAAACTTCATTGATGAACCTGCTCAAGTTGCTCTCGGTAAGCAAGCCAGGTGAAAAGACAGTCAGAAATTGTTTTGATAACTACCATAGAGCCACCTTTCAGGAGAGGACCATCTTGGCAAAATGCAATGGTTACTGGGAGCGGAGAATTAAGGAGGCTTTGGCCTTTTCCTCCGCAAGGAGCACGTTTATTCATGATGCTAGATTTCAGGTCAGCTCCTCTTGGAAATCGGCCTTAAAAACTTAAATCCGTCGACTTAGAAGCACAGATCAATACAGCTCGATAATCAAGTTAAGTATTTACGTTTCTTTGATCCAAATAATTTTTTATACTCACGCCATCTCCTGTTTTGGCATTTAATTGAGTGAAAACAGTCTATTGTTCAGTAATGCAAATTTGATGGTGTTTTGTCTTTGTTTATATTTGTGTTATATCCAATTTTTCATTTGTGGTTGTATAAGAGGTTGGTAGAGATGGACAATCCCAAAACGTTGATTCCTAATCGTCTTTTCAATTGGCTTGCTTCCCGAGAATAACTTGAGCATATTCGTCGCCAGGAAAGCATCAGGTTTTATTTTTCATTGATGAACGTATTTATTTAAGCTACATATTGTTTGCTGACAAAAATATATCAAATTCGATATTGTTGAAGTGTTTGAAATTGTACTGAATAATTACTATTAACTTTATTTGTCTACATTTAATTTTCGGTTTGGTCCATTGAATATAAAGGAGGAAATTCTTCTACATTTGCATTCTGGCTGAGATAGTTAAAATAATTATTCTATTTCCTACAGGAGGTTAATGACACATGAAACTTGTCACAGAAAACTCAGATTAATTGCATTACTGTTACAAACACGCTACGAGTCGAGGAGTATCCTACCACCAAAGATAGAGTGGAAAGTTTACAATCCTGATATCCCATGCTTTGGTTCATATTTTGTCGATAATCGCTTGAGGAAGAGCGTGTGATTTAAATTCAAATGTTTTCGTAGCTAAAAAGAGGGAAAATTGCCGATCTCTGCTGAACGAGAAGAGGGGAACATGTCCGAGAAAAAACAGAACATATGGGGAGTCGAAAATTGGATGCCGAAATCACTCCCTCTTAGTCATAGTAAGCACAGGACTCAATGTAATCCGATTTTATATCGAGATTCTACCGGAAATACAAACTTTGACGTCCGCTGAGCCCACAGGAAGCAGTTTTGCAAAGAGTCCCTGTGAATAGCTATATAAAAAGCCAAAGGAATTATAAAAAGAAAAGTTTTAAGGATTTCCAGAACCTTTGTACATTAACACCAACACATTGGAGATAGAAGCGTGTGCGGAGAAGGTCATAACGGTTAGATGACAATACACTGCTATAGGAAATAACGATTGTTGTTATTCCACAAAATAGAAATATTATCAGCGGATAAAAACAAACGTCAGTTGCCTTTTATACATAGATGGCGATGAAGTAACACTTCAATAAACAGAAGAAAGAGCTTAAAATTGACAATCGATCCTGTGTTATATTTGTTCCCTTAGTTACCTTTTACCAAATGAAGGACCCAGGGAAAGAACTAGGCGAGTCACGTTTTGTAAGAAACCAGAAAACGAGTATTTAATTTTAAAACATAATGTATGATTCTCAAACAGAACAACTCTATCAAACATAGTGAAATATTAATGCATCACATGTAGTAAATAAAGTAGAGTGGTACTTCCTCTCCGTTAACAAACAAACCAGTTCATTCAAATAGCATTTTCTCATTTAGATTTTCCCTTTTCTTCGAGGTCATGCACAGAGTAAAGTTATTAAGTCTGCATACACTGATCTGCTTTTAAAAATTTTACTGTCGCTTCAGTCTTTTTTTTTGTTGAAATTTTTATTTCAATTGCTCACCACAGTTAAAGCTATAAAAATTGTAGAGCTATATACATAATATATGTAATAAACTTAAAGTATACAGGGATAGAGGATACTCATATTAGAGACCTCAAGCAAACTGGTTTGATTAGTGTGAGTATAAATTAAATAAATTCATAATTACATAAAAATAAAGTTTCTAACCTTTCTTCACATAAATGTGCTGTTTCTAATAGTTTAGTTTACACCTTAATAAATATAAATAAGAATTTCATATAGAATATGAACAGACCAACAACAGTGATTTAATTTATTGTTTTAATCAAGATTTCATACAAAAAGGATAGAAACATTTAAATGTTAAAAATGTAAATGATATTTCTGTTCTTAAAAAGTAAAAGACGATTATAATTTTAAAAAGTTTACTCATCATCCTTTGGTAATTAGAAATTTCAGAACATTTTTAAAATAAAAAATGACATAAAATTGGCTTCTCAAAATAAATACAGCACAAAAATCGACTGCATTTTGCTAAACAAAAGGGGATCTGGCAGGCCACAGACCCTTTCAGATTACTCGGTTATCAAAGAAACTGGCTACAAGTTACATGATGTCATTAGATGTATGTCACATCGTTCCATTTTGCTGGAAATAACTTTCTCTCAATTCTATATCATCTCCGTAAAACTTCAGCGAATGGGGTGAGACGAGTGCAAACATGTACATATTTTATACATTATATTATATACATGTTTTATATTTATTTCGTTTGTCTTCTTAATGCAAATGTAGTCGGTAAAATTCATCTGGAGATCAGTGAACTTAATGCAAAATGCATCATGATCGAAGAAACAATAAGACAATAGACTAAAGCATTGAAAGATGGCGCCAGTAGAAGAAACGAAGTGGATGACCTGAAGATTTGGTGCACAAAATTGAGGGGTAAGTTCGAGAGAAAAGACGCTTTCTTTTGCGAGTCTTCTAAAGTTTCAAGGAGTATTCTAATGGAAATGTGATTAAAATTATCGGAAGCTTTGCTCGCACTTGCTACTAAAAGTATTGATTGTGATAAACGTTCAGACAGTGCATTAGTTTCCTCTAGCAATGCAGTGACTTTGGTGATGGCATTTAAGGCCAAGTTGTCATTGGTGACAAAATACGAGGGCTGTTCAATAAAGAATGGTCATAGTTTTCGACGGTCATGATTTTTTGCACTAAAATTCAATCTAATTATATTCTGTTAGCTTAATGTGAAACAAACACGCCGTAGTAGCTTCATTGTTGGTACTCCTGGTTCCCGCCTGTGAGAACCAGGCAAGTTCAGACATGTTCAGTATCGCCTACCGCAGCAGTGGAGGTAACACGCAAGGAACAATATGTGGCTTTGAAATTCTGAGTTCGTCTCACCAAATATTCATTTGAGGCCTATACAACGTTACAGGAGGCCTATGGAGAGTCTGTTCTTCCCTACAGCACGGCACGAATGTGGTTTAAAGTGTTTAAAGAGCGGAGAGAATCAATGTCAAAGGAAGATGGACCCGGTGACACAGCTAAAGCTCTTACGGAAAAAAACATTAACACTGCTGCTGTCATTGTGATAGAGGATCCACGAATTACTTTAACATCACTTTCTGAAATACTGAACATTTCAGTGGGTGCCCCCCAAACGTTTGTAACAGAAACAATACACATGAGACGTGTTTGTGCGCGATGGGTTCCAAGACTGTTGATTCCCGAACAAAAGGACTTTCGCATGCAAGTCTGCATGCAGTTAAAGTTGATGTTAGAGGAAGATCCGGAGTTTCTTTCAAAGGTAATCACTGCTGATAAAAGTTGGCTACACCATTTTGACACTGGGAGCAAACAGCAAAGCTCAGTATGGAAATCTCCTTCATCACCAGCCCACAAAAAGCAAAATTGGTTGCTTCTGCTGGGAAAGCTATGGCCATCTCATTCTTTGCTATTCATAGAATGATTTATCAACATGCTGTACCTGTACAATCAGTAACTGGAAAGTACCACAGGGATGTCCTGAAAATATTGCAAGTCCATATCAGACGCAAAAGTCAACATTTTCAAGAAGCAGGCTGGATGGTGCACCACGATAATGCGCTGCCGCATATTGCCAAAGTTGTTGTTGAATATCTTCCAAAAATCAAGAGGAAGTACATTTCTCACCACCCTCCTTTAGCCCAGATTTAGCCCCATGTAACTTTTTTCTATTCCCTAGCTTGAAAAAACGCCTTCGTGGGAGGCATTATCCACCATCAGAAGCAGTGGAGAAGGCTACGGAGGCGTTTTTGAAGGATCTCTCTAGAAATGATTTACAACTTGTCTTTGAAGACTGGCAGAAGAGCTCGGACAAATGCATCGCTTTCAGGGGAGACTATTTTGAAAAGGACCATCAACATTATGAGGATGGGTAAAGGTAGGTTGTCAAAAAAGATGTAATCATTCTTTATTGAAGAGCCCTTGTATGTAGGCGCAAGTTTTATCAGGGATTTGTGAAAAAAACTATGTAACGTTGGCTTTCAAGTTCAGCCAAGAAGGGGAAGCTCAAGCAAAGAGTTTCAACCCTAAATATCATGTGTACTGTGCTTGAGGATAGAAAGTGGACGTGGTGATGAAGTGACATCAGCTTCTGGAGTGAAGAGCACGTGACATACTGAGTAATTCATTACGACAATGCCCGTTTGCATGTAGCTACTCGTTCCCAAGGGCTCATTTGTTTGGAAACAGCTTGATCAACCTCCATGCAGACCGGATCTAGCGGCAACTGTCTGACTCTCACTTGTTTCGGCATTTAAAGCACAATATTGGTTGTCAGCATCACCACGAGGCTAATGATCTCAAAACAGCCAGGTTGCAGTAGTTGTCAAATAAGGCGTAAGTTTTCCATGGGGATTGAATTCTAAAGATGGTATAAGGATACATTTGCCTTAATATTGGGGGAATTTATGTTAAAATATAGACCCAGAATTCATTAAAAATAAAATTTATAAAATATTTTCTTAAATAGCACAGGTAATTTTTGGGGCAATCGATAGTAATTGCTCGTGCATGTTTTCGTTGATTAATATTTACATAGGAAGTATACGTTTACTTCCATGGCATTTGTGCACCCTAAATATTTCATTACTTCATTAATTTCATAGGATGAGTATGGAAAAATGTGTTTTATTTGTTATTCAATAAAACTGAGCTTCATGCAACATTCATCGTGTACTTTGGTTAAAGCTGGAATCAGTGATGCAAATAAAAAGCAGCTTCGATGTGACATTTCCTGTGCAACTTCGTTATGAGGTGGCAGTCTGCTTGACAGGAAAAGAAGTGAACATCTTGGCATAAGTGCTGCAGATAATGAAGGAGTTGATGTAGGGATCATTTCAGCCAAGTCCACAGAAATCGATTTAAAGAGCATCTACGAGTTGCCTAGGTTTCTCGCTCTAGTTTGGCCCTAACCATATAAACTTCAGTAGCTGCAGCATCTGAAGGGGGACAGCTTTATTTGGATCGCATCACCTTTTCAGGCTATTACGAATATGAGGATCCCAGAATCCTATATAATTTGTGGTAGTTAACGTGTTATGTGTCATTATACATGATCAAGCTCACTGGGTCACTCGTATGTTTCCCGGTAGACCACTAGGGGTTATCATATGCTATGAGACACGCATCTTTTTTGTCGACTTACTATGCTGTAAGTATTTAAGTCCCAGGCTTCATAGTTAAGCCAGTATGTTATACGAGTCATTTGGAGAATTTAATGTCAATGTCGGCAAGTTGGGCACAGTAGCTCACATGGTTAGAGCAACTGCACGGATAGCGGAGATCCGTGGTTCAAATCCCAGCTATAGCATTGAATTTTTCATTCTCGCTCTACTTACTCAAACCTTAGCCTACACACGGCTAGTGTGGAAGAAATTATTATTTCCGTTTACATTATAGTTTTGAGTAATTACAAATATACGTACACGCACATATGCCAAACAATAATGATAATATCTATTGCAACGCTTATAATGCGATGCGTTGTTATAGTAAAATTGTGTTTATCTATTTGTATTTGGAAAACTATTTGAGCTAAACATATGGGATTTTTGCCGTTATGTTAAATATATTACTCTCTCCCTCCTCGTGGATCAGATTTTTGCAAAATCCTATTTTTGTCTTAGCACGAATAGTATTTATTAGAGATTGATCAGTTTGGCGCTCGTCACACACCACATAGCGGGAATGCAATACGATAACCCCGCAGGACTCCGATATGATACTCATCTAGTAGCGCTCAAGGACAAACATCATCCCATTTGAAACACATAATAGTTATAGTGTATTCTATTTTGTCGCTTATTAATCGATTGTCTAAATAAACATTGCCGTCTCTCTTTATGATGGGTAAGCAAACGGCAGATCATGTACTCTACGACAGTGAACATATCGCAGGTATTAGACAGTTGCTACACGTAGCTTAGCTTTCCTTTCATCTCTAAATTTGAAATAGGTTTTGACCAAGCTTTAATTGAAGACGTGAAGCATTCCTAATGACAAATATCCTCAAGTTGTTGCTAAGAAGCAAGCCAGGAGAAAAGATGATTAGAAATCGACGTTTTGTGAGTGTACATCCCTCCCATCATCAGGATATTTATTAAATTTTATAACCACAAACAAATCATTGGATATAACACTAATATAAACAAAGACAAAACACAATCTAAATTCGCATTACTGAACAAACGACTGTGAATGTTGGACGCAGTACTATACGCGCAAGATTTCTTGAGCGTTCGGGGCCCAAGTGCTCATTCGGTAGGTTTCGCTTATTTCCGTAAACACAGATGACAACTTTGAAACAGGAAATGCGCTACACACTATGACATCTAGTGGCTAATATGCTAAGCTTACACACGCACAGCATTTCATTTTGAGCAGTTTTGAGGTTAAGTATTAGCTAACCAGTTTACAACAAATCTAAGATCAAGATTATGTTGTCAGTGTTATGGCTCTCAAAAGGTAACACACTATTTCCGTATAACTGTGATCTGCATGCAACTGAGCTGGCGTGGACAAAGATAAAGATTGCTTACAAAGTACGCAATGAAACGAGAGCCACAAATCTCCGGAAACTTGCTATTGAAGTAACGGATTGGGAAGTATACAATAAGAAGGTCCAAGAGCTGGAAATGCAATATCGGAGAAACGATAGTGCATAGAAAATGTCACTAATGAAATTATTAACACACTGGAGGATACCAGTGAAGCAGTAGTCTTGGAAATAAAAGAATCACAAAGCGAGTCAGTGTTTATAGCTGTCATAATATTTGTTAATATGTTTATGTGTTTTATAACAGTAAATATATAAGCATACAGTATATAGGATGGAGTTCAATTGTTTGTTGCCACATCTCGTACCTTCGGCGCATATCTTCGCTTATCTTACCGCAATTTGGCTGAATTGTGTTTTTTCTAGGTTGACCACACTGCATAAACAAAAGCGTGGTAGCTCTCTTTTCTTCCCCTCTGTCCGCACTACACCGTAAACCCAGCGCTCAAGAAATCTTGCGCATATAGTATATAGAACAAACAGGAAAGACCATCGCTACCAGAATAAACGAACATGAACGGAGCATTCGGTTAATGGAATCTGAGAAGTCTGGGCTGGCACAGAACATCTCGGCAAAATGCAACAATTACTGGGAGCAGAGAATTAAGGAGACTTTGGCCATTTCCTCTGAGAGGAGAATGCCTGGTCGTGATGCTGGATTTCAATTCAGCTCATATTAGAAACCGGCTTTAAAAATGGAAATCCGTCGACTTAAGAAACACAAATAAGTAAAGCTTGATAATCAAGTTAAGTAGTTACGTTTCTTTGACACAATTAATTTTCTATACTATCACCATCTCCTGACCTGGCATTTAGTTTACTGAAAACAGTCTTTTGTTCAGTAATGCTAATTTTGATAATGTTCTGCTTTTGATTATATTTGTGTTATACCAAGTTTTTTGTTTGTAGTTATATGATTAAATAAATATCGTGATGATGGGAGAGATGCACACTCCTGAAACTTCGATTTCTAATCGTCTTTAAAGCTGGCTTGCTGCCCGAGAAGAAATTGAACATGTTTTTAATTTATATATTTTCATATCTATACGTCTATTTGATACATATTTACGAAGATATTCTAGAGAATCTCCAGTTCCACGTTGGAACCACTGATAAATTAGCATTGAAGCTATCTCTGACTAAATGTGAAAGAAGTTAACAAAAAGGATAAACCGGATTCAAGTTATATTTACATCGAGCCACCATCGTGACGAAGTTTGAAGACATGCAGGAAGCGGAAATAACATGTCCTCGAGGACTGTAACAGGCACATGGAGAACGAAACATCTGGAAGCAGATATAAAGTGGGCGACCACACATTGGAGTTTATTTGAATGGACAGATGAAACTCTTTCCAAGTTTTTACATTAATGCCTAAGTTTGAACCGCACTTGCAGCTCATCTCCTGCGAGATGCTTTATCGATTATAAGTTTAAACTTTTGAACTAGCGGGCACAGCTGAAAGAGCGCTAAAAGCTACGTCCAAGAGCTGGAGTCAGATTACTTTGTGTTAAAAATCTGATTGAGACGCTAGGGTGGGTGCAGCTGTTACTCGATATTACGATATGTATGCTCCATCTTTAGGTTATTTTTCCTTTTGCACAACCGACGTGAAGTTCTCAAGTACTGAACAACCTAAAAATATTGGAGTCACAATGAAACTTTCTATGAAACGAAGAAGAGTTATGTGATAATCTTGAACAAAGTGATTCTACCTTGTTAAAAGAAAATCAATTCAGAGAACTGAAGCTTTCATTACTCTGAGAAAATAAATATTATCTAATTCGAAGCCATACACATCATCTAATTATTCGACTTGCTACGTATACATAGTACGAGAACTGTCTGAAAAGTTTCCGACCTCAAAATGAAGATGGCAGCACTGAAATAAAAGTTAGTGCATTTCGTTGTTCACCTGTTTACAGTTACTGACCAAAGTTTTAGCCATCTTGGATCCTCAGTTGTTATGTAACAGTCATTTGAGTAAGGTGATGCAAGTGTTTTTAAAAAAAATGGACAAAGCAGAGTATCAAGCTCTCATTAAATACACTCCTGGAAATGGAAATAAGAACACATTGACGCCGGTGTGTCAGAACCACCATACTTGCTCTGGACACTGCGAGAGGGCTGTACAAGCAATCATCACTCGCACGGCACAGCGGACACACCAGGAACCGCGGTGTTGGCCGTCGAATGGCGCTAGCTGCGCAGCGTATGCGCACCGCCGCCGTCAGTGTCAGCCAGTTTGCCGTGGCATACGGAGCTCCATCGCAGTCTTTAACACTGGTAGCATGCCGTGACAGCGTGGAGGTGAACCCTAAGTGCAGTTGACGGACTTTGAGCGAGGGCGTATATTGGGCATGTGAGAGGCCGGGTGGACGTACCGCCGAATTGCTCAGCACGTGGGGCGTGAGGTCTCCACAGTACATCGATGTTGTCGCCAGTGGTTGGCGGAAGGTGCACGTGCCCGTCGACCTGGAACCGGACCGCAGCGACGCACGGATTCACGCCAAGATCGTCGGATCCTACGCAGTGCCGTAGGGGACCGCACCGCCACTTCCCGGCAATTTAGGGACACTGTTGCTCCTGGGGTATCGGCGAGGACCATTCTCAACCGTCTCCATGAAGCTGGGCTACGGTCCCGCGCTCCGTTAGGCCGTCTTCCACTCACGCCCCAACATCGTGAAGCCCCCCTCCAGTGGTGTCGTGACATTCGTGAATGGAGGGACGAATGGAGACCTGTCGTCTTCAACGATGAGAGTCGCTTCTGCCTTGGTGCCAATGATGGTCGTATGCGTGTTTGGCGCCGTGCAGGTGAGCGCCACAATCAGGACTGCATACGGCCGAGGCACACAGGGCCAACACCCGGCATCATGGTGTGGGGAGCGACTTCTACACTGCCCCTACACCTCTGGTGATCGTCGAGGGGACACTGAATAGTGCACGGAACATCCAAACCGTCATCGAACACATCGTTCTACCATTCCTAGACCGGCAAGGGAACTTGCTGTTCTAACAGGACAATGCACGTCCGCATGTTTCCAGTGCCACCCAACGTGCTCTAGAAGGTGTAAGTCAACTACCCTGGCCAGCAAGATCTCCGGATCTGTCCCCCATTGAGCATGTTTGGGACTGGATGAAACGTCGTCTCACGCGGTCTGCACGTCCAGCACGAACGCTGGTCCAACTGAGGCGCCAGCTGGAAATGGCATGCCAAGCCGTTCCACAGGACTACATCCAGGATCTCTACGATCGTCTCCATAGGAGAATAGCAGCCTGCATTGCTGCAAAAGGTGGAAATACACGGTACTAGTGCCGACATTGTGCATGCTCTGTTGCCTGTATCTATGTGCCTATGGTTCTGTCAGTGTGATCATGTGATGTATCTGACCCCAGGAATGTGTCAATAAAGTTTCCCCTTCCTGGGACAATGAATTCACGGTGTTCTTATTTCAATTTCCAGGAGTGTATTTGTTGTTCAAAGGCAATAGGCCTACGAAAATCAAAGATAAGTTGGATTCTGTATAAGGGGACCCTGCACAATCATACCACAGTGAAATTTTAAACAGCTGAATTTAAACGTTGCCGTAATACCTTGGGAGACAATGACCGTTCGGGACGTCCAACATCTGTAACTACCGGCGAAAACGTCGCCAAAGTTCACCAATTGGTGCTAGACGACCACCGAATTAAAGCGAGAGAGACAGCAGAGGCTATGAACATGTCAAAAGAACGTGTTTGTCACATATTAAATCAACATTTATACGCGAGAAAACTGTCCGCGTGTTGGGTGCCGCGTTTTATCACATTACACCAAAAACATGTTCGAATGAACATTTCCAACGGTCTATTCGCGCTGTTTAGATGCAATAAATCTGAGTTTCGGCACCGATTGATTACTGTAGATAAAACTTGAATACACCATTATACGCCCGAAACAAAAGCACTCTGCAAGCACTGGACTTCAAATGGGGAACAGGCTCCAAAAAAGCAAAAGCTTGACTTTTAGGCTGGGAAAGTGATGACTGTTTTTGGGATAGTTATGGAGATATTTTAATCGATTATCTTCAAAAAGGAAAAACCATTAAGGAGCATACCACACAACATTACTTGACAAGCTGAAGGCAGAACTGCCACATTTGCAGAAAAATAAAATCCTGCTTCACAAAGACAACGCATCGCCTTACAGCTCAGCGGTTGCAATAGTGAAAATCCACGAATGTCGGTCTGAACTGTTTGACCATCCGCCTTTCTCAACAGACCAAGCCTCTAGTGAGTTCTTTTTGTTCCCTCATCTGAATATTGTCCTCAGAGGACAGAGATTTTCGTCAAATGAAGAAGCAATCACCTTCGCGAACAATTATTTTGCAGAGAAAAACGCCGAGTACTATTTGGACGGGTTACAGAGATGGGACCATGGCTGGGAGGAGTGTGTAGAGTTACAAGGAGACTATGATGAAAATTAAAAAAAAAAAAATCTGAAAAAAATGTCTTGTACCTTTATTAGGTGGAAAACTTCTCAGGCCAGCTATGTATATTTCAGTTAGTGACTTTTTAAATCCACTCATATAGTACAGCGAGTGAGACAGTCTGAGACTTAACTGGAAGCCATGTACTGTCTGCCCAAGACAAGAAGGCCAGCTAGAGTAATGTGTAACCTAATTACTTTCTCTGTCCCCACAGTGTTAAAGCTAGCCTTCCGAGTATTACAAGGATGCTAGGATTGTTTAAAATACACAAGTGTTGTCACAAACTGAGCAATGCGTAATAACTTTCAATGCATTTACAGCAACAAGCCTTAGATATATCAATATGGGTGACTCATATGCACTCTCGAGGATATGGATCGTCAAACTATGTGGGCTGAGGTGGAAGAGAAAAGGTCACTCGTTCTTTTAAGTATGTTTGGAACAGATTCAAGGTCAGAAAAGCATTTAGAAATCTGTAATAAATTGAACAGAGAAGCGATAGCATGGTACAGATTACACTGGGCAACAAGGAAAATGTTTCGGGTGTAAAAATAGTTAATTTACATGTATTTCCACCTGCTAAATTAAACACTCACCATAAAATAATATATTAGCTTTTGTTTGGAAGATAAAGAGACATTTTATATCTTATAGTGAAGAGGAATATATTTGGGAGTTGGCACACCTGTGATATAACAAAACACAATCAGAGAGAAATTTTGGAAATTAAGTGATGCAAAAGTTCAGGAAGGCATTTTTGTCAGACCACAAAGAAGAGAACTTGTAAATGATCCTGCATTTGACCAAATTTTGAAGGGGAAAGAAAAGGAAGCTTGGGAAGCTTGGATGGGAAGCATGGATGGAAGCATGGATTTTTAGGCAAAAGAAAAAGATGACAGCTACAAGCATTTGGTGACAGTGCTCCTGTAAAAATACCATAACCCTGGATGAAACACGGCATTTATGATCCATTTTCTTCACTCCCAGCTAGACTTTTCCCCTCCTAGTTGTGGAGCTGTTTGTGACGTACATGGGGAAAGATTCCATCAGGACATTCCTGTTATGGAACAAAGATATCAGGGCCGTAGGAATAATGCAATGTTTGCGAATTAAAGTTAATTTTTGTATAGGGATTCTGCGGAACTCCATCACAAGAGGCAAGCTGAAAGACGACGAAGTCAATAGGCCACCACATGATTCTCTTCAGACACGACTATCTGCGAAGTATTTTCCAGCAATTTAGAACTCTTAGCATGTAATTATCGGTTAAAAATCAGATGCACTTTCATTTTTGTTAGCATGTATGTAATTAAAATGTATCCTTTTCTCTCAATCAGTTAATATGTAATACTTCCACCTTGTGCATATCACAGAAACTAGAGCTAATAAACAGTTTTCATTGTCATATTTGTTTTTCTCAACCTAAAGTTAGTAGGAATTGCCTCATTAATTGCTTGAAGCATTCAAAAATTATTTTTGTTGCCCAGTGTTATAGGTTTGGAAACTGAGAGCTCTAAGGAGTAGTGTACTGCAAGGTCACTGTCCAATACGTGGGGACAAAGAGGATGGAGAGCATATCACGGGAATGTAGAGGTACAGATGAATGGAGGAAAAAATTGATTAGTCAGAAGTGGATATAAAATAAAAGTATTGTAACCATAAAGCAAAAATGTTTTCTGATCAGAGTCAGATTAGAAATTTAGCAGAATTTCTATGGAAGGTGAGATCGAAATGGAAATGGTCAATTGGCAGATGTTATAAGTAAGAGTCGACAATGTAAACTTAAGATCATTAGGTTTATGATATAAAAAGGTTGTGTAGGATTGGTAGCATTTAGACGTCTACTGGATAAGTGACTTGGGTCAATTTCGGTAGATGCAATCTATGTAATAGCTTTTCACTAAATAAATAAAGATATAATAAATATATAAAAATTGATATACACTCATTTCCTAGTAAACAGATCCACTAACAGAGGAGATGAAGAGTTCAAAACCCTCTCTCCTTCATTCGTCTCCTGCCTTTTTGCGCTGGGCAGACAGTACACGCTGAGTGGTACGGTAGAAGCCGTGAAGTGATGTGGGTGGCGTACTGGAACTACAACAGTTACATGAATCGATTTGTGCTTCGGTACATGCGGCCAAGCGGTACCTTTGTAAAGACATGACACGAGTTGGTGAATATGAAAGGTCACTATAAAGCAGAACTGTTTTCGTCCATCAAGCTTTGAAGGACTAATTGAGACCCTGGTTTGATTTCTGGAAGTGTTGACGAATAGATTCTACGGACGGTATAAAGAGAAGAAGCAGCAGCACGCGGTGGTCATTGCAACTACAAGCTAAATACTGTAGCTGACATGAGCCGAGGAAACTAGAAATTGGGCTAATGTCTATGCATGCTTCATTTTAACAAAAATTGGTCGCTTCAAAATCAGCATTATAAAAGATCATATAAGTTGATTGGCAAAGACAGGTAATAGTGTATGAGTGGCCCAGGGAAGTTGTATGTACTAGGATTATTATGTAGTTAAGGCAATGTTGAAAGCGATTATTGAAATCATGTTTCAGTAATGTACCTGGGATATCTGTATACAGTTAAAATTGTTAAAGATTTTATGTGACTTTGTGGGTTAGTGAAATTAAAAATCCAGATTACAAACACTAAGAATTGCCCTTCATTTCCCTAGAAACATACTTCGGTCAACCTCACAGTAGCAGAATTACGTCACATACACAATACAACTTGCAAGGTCGTCGACCACAAACAAAGTTCACACAGCTGTTCACGCACACGAGTTCAATTAACAACTGACACCTGAGGAGCTGCGGCTTCATTATTTATAGCTTACTCACTATCAAGAATGTTCTCAAACAATCAAGATGCCGCTAGAGGAAAGATGAACTCTCCAGAAATCCGTCTCCTTTGCCCCACCGTTTTGTCGAGCTTTTACACCGCACTGCACTGCCCATCTCTTTGAACTCGTCCCTCACTCTACCTCGCCTCAACAATGCGTTCGCGACAATAATAAGTGTACTTCTACGAGATCCGTTCCAGTCCAAACACCTACTTTTTCAGGACTCGCACCAGATAGGAACTTCTGTTTCTTATTAATACACGTTGACTCCTTGATAATGAGTGACAGATGGCAGCACTATACAGTGCATATGGCTAGTGGTAGAGACAAGAGTTAGGGCTGTTTTTGATTCTTAAAATGGCGACGTTTTCATTGCAAGAAGAGCGTTTAGTCATTTGTTTTCTCAATTTCCGTGCTGTGACATCTATTGAAATTCATTGCCAGTTGAGTGAGGCAGGTGGTAATGGTACTATGGCCGTGTATAATGTGCGTTCCTGGGTGCGACAGTTTAATGAAGGCAGAATATCCTGTGACAACAAACCAAGGCAGTCACGGCCCCGCACCAGCCGGACTGACAACATGATCCAGCGAGTCGAGAACGTTGTTCTGGAGGATCAGTGATCATGTCGACGGACCAGCTGGTGCCCACCTCGGTAGCGTAGATGCTACTGTGTCAGCCTCACGTTCACGAGGTCCCGAGTTGGAATCTCTGTCAGGGTGAGTTACATGGATAAGGTTTTCTTCCCGGGAGTTTCCCTTATACTGATACACGAATATCAGGTAACTCTAAGCTCCATGGTCCCCGGATTCATTTGAGCTTCATTTCACCCATTTCATTCATCGCCCGTACGGCTTAATGTTGGAGGATATAGATGAAGGTAAAAAATAAAGACCGGCTGGAGTGAGGCCATGACTGTCACACGCCTAGCTGTTGTCACACGATGTTCTGCCTTCATTGAACTGTCGCACCCAGGAACGAACACTAGATATATCCAGGGTACCATCACCACATGCCTCACTCAACTGGTGATGAATTTCAATAGGAGTCACACCACGAAAATGGAGAAAACAAATTATACGCTCTTCTTGCAATGAAAACGTCGTCATTTTAAGTATCAAAAACAGTCCTAACTCTCGTCTCTACCACTAGAGCTATATGCACTGTATACTGCTGCCATCTGTCACTCATTCACAAGGAGTCCACGTGTATTTAAAAGCTACCACATGTTTCTACATGGTCCCAGTCCTGAAGAAAATATGGGGTGAATTTTCTTGCACGCACCTTTCATAGTTACCTACAGTAAAGCAAAATAGATAGAAGAATAATTCTTCCAAGGATAGTTCCGTGAGGAATTATAGGGAAACTAACGTAACTGTCACACACACGCACGCACACACACGCACACACACAGGCCGAGCCGTGGCTCAGTGGTTAGACCACTTGGCTCTCACCAAGGCGGCCCGGGTTCGATCCCAGGCGACCGCAAAGTGAGATTTGTGGTGGACAACACGGCGTTGGGGCGGGTTTTCACCGGGACCTCTGGTATCCCCCACCATCTCATTCCACCGGTGTTCCATCTTTATCTCATGTATCATCAGTGCCATCGCCTGCGGTGCCGTATGTAGTAAAAGCGGGCGTTAAACACTACACATTTCATTTCATTTTTGTCACACACAAACGAATTTTTCTCAAATAATCAAACATCCCTGAGAACTTGTTTCGAATCCAGAAGCATCACACAGTCAAGATGATAACCTAACTGTCCTTTTGGTATCCTTAGAACTGACACTGCAAGGAATCTTTGCCATTACGGTGCGAAGTGAGTATCGATCGTGCACCTCATTTAAATGACATCTCAATGAATAGGAACTGAAAGATTTAAGTTTGACAGCTTTTGGCGTGAAACACGCTGTGACGGGCTTTTCTCAGCCAAGCGAGCAAAATGACCTCATTTCTCAGAATGTCGTCCAATTATTCACGAGGAAGAAGGAATCTTCATAGTCAAGGAACTGAGTGTTTTATCAATACCCACGAGAGAACCGTTACGAGATTTTGTGTCTATTTTTAACTTCGCCGCTTCCTTACATCCGATCTTAGACCTGCAAGGCAACGATCTGTCTTCAAGCCGATAAATCTACAACGATGTGTATTGTTTTAAAGGCGATATCTGCTTTAGCACAAAACTGAGTTACTTTCATCTAATGTCTACTTCTACAACAAGCAACGCATTACCCGCCCCGGTAGTGTAGATGGCAGCATGTCTGCCAAACGTACAATTGGTCCCAAGTTCGAATCTCGTGTAGGGTGAGTTACCTGGATAAGGTTTTTCCGGGGTTTTCCTTTATCCTGCAAGACGAATGCCGGATAGCTGTAAGCTCCATTGACCCCGGGCTCATTCATCGTCCGATATGACTTAACGTTGGTGAACGCTCCCGTAGGGGAGGAGATCCGTCCCCTTCTGTTGCCGAGGTGCGGGTGCTCCGGACCCTTAGCACTCGTGGTAGCTCTGACGTTACTAGAGGAACCTCGGGCCTAACTGCCGAGCCCCTCCCGAAGGGGATTGGTTCGGATTGGGTTCGACTCGAGGGGGCAGTGTGTTCCCGACACTAACGGGGAAATGGGTACTTCCGGCTAGGCTACGGCCGCCCGGAGGGGGTAGAGGATTGCCCAAAAAGTCCCGGATACTAGCCTGCAGAGCTAGTAGATGGTGTACCAGATCACCACTCGGCCCCATCGAGGTTTTTCGGTGGTCTTCCCTGCGGGTTTGACGCGCGTAAGTCCCTATGGAAAGAGCCCCGGAGTATCCATCGCTCCTGGGTAGAAGGAGACCCAGGTCCTTGGTCCTACGGGCCCAGGACTAATGGGAGTAGATCCTCTGCATTTAACTCTTGGTGAACGTAAATTACACACAAAAACAGAAAGGCAAAACATTAAGCACATTCTGGCTAGCTTACTCAAGATTCATAAACTCTTGTGAAATAACTTACTTTAAAAACTATTTATATTTTGTGAAGTAACAACTATTCCGTTCACTTAGTGCCATTTTCAACTAAAATCCTAGAGCAAGCACCGTGTAGCCTTAGTGCGTGATTCACAAGCTTTGTCTTCCGTAGCAGTGGCGCTCCGTACTTCTGTGTCAGTTTGATGTGCAAGTGCACTCATTAAAGCGAGGGATACCCACGCCAACGCTTTATGTAAATCCCGAATGGGAAACTGAGTACTTCTTCATGGAATGTATCGGTGGTGCTATTTGATTCATTGACAAGTGCTGAAAGGAGTTAATCTTGTAATACATTGCATGCTAATGATCAAACGGCCCTACGTATTTATCAGCCGTATGATTGAATACGATTTTAACAATGAATAAAATGATAATTAAATTATAATGAGGAAGTAAGGTGAAAGAATTTAAGATAATGAATATTACAGATGGATAAGTTCATGAAGCGAAGCAACAGCATTTAAATTCAATTACTAGAATGCGAATAAGTATTTTAACCCAGTACTATGTAATAAAGTTGCTGGTCTATATGGATGAAAATGTTCCGTCGAAAGGCTGTGGTCACGGGATGGGTCGCTACCTGGGTCATTAGTAGACCGGTCCAAACCTGGCCCAAACCAGTATTTCGGGGAAATGTCCGCGTGGTTGTAGCTCGCTAACTAGAGCTTTTCAGAGGAATCCAGCTGGAGGCGAGGCTATATCTGTTTTGGTAAGGAATATTAGGTTTTAGCGTCGGTCTTCTAGTCTGAGACGTGATACCGTGTAGACGTGTTTTGCCTGCCGGGGACACAAACGTCGGATTGCGCCGAGAAGTACAATCAGTAATGAGAATCTTATTAAGTGAACAAGATCTCCCAGCAGTGAATTAAGCGGCGAAGTATACTTTCAAAACAGTGTTAGTAATTTATTCCATCGTGATAGATTTCAGCAATTCAGTATAGTTTTAACGTGATAGTGGAAATCTAGAGTAATTCGATCTGAACGCGGCGGAACTCCTGGTGAACTGTGAGCACGAAACGAACTGAATAGTAAACCTGATACTATGAACTGTGTTGTTTTTATTTCGTCAACCTATCTCACGCATACCCTGTAGATAGCGTGGTCTCAGTTCTAATGACTAGCCAGGGCAAAGAATAGTCAACTCATAGAGCAATCTATTAGGCGGCCAGACCACCGGGATCCAGGCTGCTAAGGTCACATCCAGAGTGGCTGATACCCGAGACAGAGTATCAGCAGACGCAGCGTGGGAGGAAAAGGCCACAAATTTGGCGCCCAACGTGGGGCTTCGAGAGACGGAAAAAGCAACCAGCATCAGGATCGTCGGAAGCTCCAGCAGAAAACCAAAGGTACTGAGTGTAACATTTTAGTGTTGTTGTCGTTGTTGCAATGAACTGATGGAGAGTATTTTAAGAAACGGAAAGGTGAAAGGTCGGTCAAATTCACAAAGCATGGACGTGCAGGGGAGTACTATACAAAATGTTAAAGAGAAAGTAGCAGAAATAGGAGAAAGTGCTCAGAATATACTGAATAGATTAGAAAATACAATGGAAAGTAATAATACTCAGGGTCTAGAAAATAACGTAGGAAGGGATACAGAATGTAGTAGTAACAATCAAATTGTACAGGTTAGTGTAGCTAAGGAAACAACTAATAATAGCCAGGGAGTAGATGTAAATGACTCAGATACGAATATGAGTATGGTAGCCATGATGAAAGCGATAATGGAGAAGTTAGAAAGTAATAACCTAGAATTAAGTCAGAAATTAGAAAGTACCAACCAAGAATTAACTCAGAGGTTAGAAAGTAATAACCTAGAATTAAGTCAGAAATTAGAAAGTACTAACTAGAAACTAGAAAGTAATAGTCAGAAATTAGAAAGTACTAGTCAAAAATTAGAGGCAGGACAGCAAGATTTGGTTAGGAAGCTCGAGAGTCAGCAGAAAGCATTAGAAACCTTTCAAGCAGAGGTTAGAGGGGAAATCAATCAAGTTAGAACTGAAGTACGGGGGGAAATAGAAAGTATGAGAATCGAAGTTTGTAATCAAGTAAGTGAGAAGTCAGGCAGAGAATACAAGAAATTACGAGAGGACGTAGCAAAGCAATTTGAAAAAGAGAGGGAAATAGTTAGCAAGGAATTAGACCCCATTAGAGAAACGGCTAGCAAAGAATCAGGGGAAAATAGAAGTAGATTAGAACAAGCAGAAAGGGAAATTAGAAGGCAAGGTAGGGGTGTAGACGAAATAAATGAACAAATGAAAGAGGTAGCTACAGAAATTAATGGAATGAAGGAAACATTAGAAAATTTGAGGTTGTGTGTAACTGAACCTAATTCTAATGCTAGTCAGATAAGTGAAAGCTCTGCATGAAACGAAGCGAGACAAAGTGCCTCAGCCGACATTTCGATGCTTAATATGGGTCCAAGTGCCGCCAGTTATGAACCCAGAGGTAATAATGTACATGTTGAAAGGAGTGGTGGTCAAATGCAATGGCCAAACCACATCTTAGATGAAATTGTGCCACCTGTGTTTGAACATGAGGATTCTGATAATCCTAAGGATTTTATGAGGAGTCTGCATGAATATTTTTCTGTGAAGTGTATTCCTGAACAGTATTGCATGAAAATTGTTAGGAAATGCCTTAAGGGAAATGCAGCTAACTGGTAAGAGGTATCAATGGGAAACGATAATAACTTCAGGACCTTTGAAAGGTTATTTATGAACAGATACTGGGGACATAACAGGCAGTCTAGCATAAGGTTAGAACTGAGTAGGGGAAAGTATGACCCAAGAACTGAACAGTCGATGGCTAATTATTTCACGAAACTTGCTAGGAAATCTAAAATGCTGGATCCACCTATGAGTGAGCAAGAATTAATCGCCAGTTAAAAAACTTGCACAAATTCAAAGGGGATTCCTCCTTCGCATAATTCTAGGATATCGTACAATCTCCACTGATGCAGCTCAGATTATAGCTAACACCGAACCTTTGGCTCTCACTGGTTTATCAACAGCAACTATTATGAATTTAAGACATGAACGTGAATGTGCGTCTTATCTGTCTCACTTAAAACTACAAATCCCGGAGCATCCTACCATAGCAGGACACCCATCAAGTTTTGTAACCTGTTTAAAGGAAATATGTAATTTTCATGATTATTACATATATACAGATGGTTCGCATTACCAATTTGAAGATAATATATCTGCAGTAGGATGTGCTTTTGTGGTTTATGAAATCCAAACGGAACTAACTCACTCCATGTTTAAATTATCACCTGAATGTTCTGTATTCCAGTCGGAGCTCTTAGCAATTAAAGAAGCTATAAAATGGTGAACTGTTAATGAGAACAGTGCCCGTATTCTTAGTCATTCACAATCAGCTCTACTCGCTATTAATGATAAATACAACTTAAATTCATTAGCACATGAAATCAGAACCTTGCTTCAAAACCATCCAGGACATATTTGCATGGGATGGGTTAAAGGACAAAGTGGAATTTTAGGTAACGAGAGAGCTGATTGCTTGGCTAAGAAGGTTGCAGAATCCAATCTTCCTGACATAATCTTTATGTCCTATTTCTACTGTAAGGAGAATAATACATCAACATATTCTTGAAGAATGGAACCAACAATGGCTAACAACTCCAAATGGAAGTTTAACAAAAACATTATTTTTTCCCTAATGTATATGACAGAGGAAAATATGAAACTGTTGTACCAAATTTTGTTTTGACACAATTTTTAGGTGGACATGGTAAATTTGGTGAATACTTACCACGTTTTCACTTAACATCTAACCCCAAGTGCCTGTGTAGTGAAGAATTTCAAACTGTGGTTCATCTCCTTTTCCGTTGTTCCATTTTCTGGAGAGAAAGACAAGAATTAATATTCAAGCTAGACTCTCTAGGAACTGAGTTTCCTGCTCCGCTCACATCTTTGCTAATGAAGCCACAACAGTATAAGTACTTCATGATGTTTGTAAACTCAGTGTTTAAACGTCTTAAATAGTTTAAATTAATATGCATTGGATTATAACATATTTTCTTCCTTCTAGTAAGTAAAATATTTTTGTTAAAATTGTGTAATTTTTTATGTATCAACTCTAACCCTAATATACCACTTTCATGATGTTTATAAACTAAGTGTTAAAACGTCTGAAATAATTTAAAGTAATATGCATCAGATTATAACATATTTTCATCCTTCTAGTATTTAAAATATGTTTGAAAATTGTGTATTTTTATGTATCAACCCTAACCCTAATATACCACTGTGTAAAATAGGGTTCATAAGTCTGGATAATTAAAAAAAATCATGACGGGTGATATAAGAGGGATTGTGACAGGCTAGCAGGACAGTTGTAGTTGTGAAATGATAGATAACCAGCTGTGTTGTTGTAAGGAGAGCTAAAGATGTAATCTGCTCTCACTGTTTTTTATTATGATCGACCATGTAAGCCTGTGTATATGTGATTTAATGTTCTTACGTGAGAATTGAATAGTGTATTTCGACGAAAATAAAGGAGAATTTTAATTTCTGCAGCTCGGCCTTTTAATTCCACGAACCATCAAAGTTACAAATGGTGTCAGGAAGCGGGACGACAACATCTTCGAACATTACTACCATGGACAGGGCATTGGAAAAAATGTTGTAGAAGATGATGAAAATGAAGGTCGAACGGACCTCGGAAATAAAAGCAGCAAACGACAAGCTCACTGCGAAAACAGAAGCGGCAAATAACAACCTGGCCGCTGAGCTGAAACAAATACAGACACAGCACACACCAAACGATAACCTTACCGAGAAGATGGAAGCCACAAACAACAGCCTGACCGCGAAGATGACCGAATTGTCCACGGAGAAGAAAGTGCGAAACGAGGCCCTTGCAGTAAAGTTCGAGGAGCAGCTGACTGGCGTGAGAGATGACGTCACAGAACTGGGCAAACGGATGTGGTCTTTTTCGTAAATATCGTCTTTTGCGCTTGATATGCAATTGCAATGCTTTCAAGGCATCCCTGTAGTATTGCCCAGTTACTGATATGTGTGCAGGTACGAAATGCTGATAATCCATTCCATGAATATCAAAGAATTAGGTCACCATTACTTTCCCAGCAGCGGCAACCAGTTTGGCATTTTGAGGGGTTGGTGATGAAAGAGATTTCCACACTGACCTTTGCTGTTTGCTCTCAGGATCAAACAGATGTAGCCAAGTTTCAACAGCAGTGATTACCTCTGAAAGAAATTCCGGTTTTTCCTCTAACACCAACTTTAATTGCATTCAGACGTGTTTGCGAATGTCCTTTAGCTCGGGAATTAAGTCTTGGAACCCATTGCGCACAAACACGCCTAATGTGTAATGTTGCTGTCATCATCGTGTGGGTGGCACCCAATGAAATGTTCAGTATTTCAGAAAGTGATCTTAAGTTAATTCGTCAATCCTCTCTCACAATGGCAGCAGCAGTGTTAATTTTTTCTTCCGTAAGAGCAGTAACTGGAGCACCGGTTCCACTTTCTTTTGAAATTTATTTTCTCCCCTCTTTAGACATTTCTTCGAGCTGTTTTGTAGGGTAGAACAGACTCTCCTTGGGCCTCTTGTAACATTGTATAGGCCTTAACTGAAGATTTTTTGAGACCTAAGCAGAATTTCAAAGCCGCATATTGTTCCTCGCTTGTTACCTCCATTGCAGTGGAAGCTATACTTAACATGTCTGAATTTGCGTGTTTCTCACAGGTGCAAACCAGGAGTACAAACAATGAAAATACTACGGCATGATTGTTTCACATTAACGTAACAGAATATAACAAGACTAGATTTTATTGCGAAAAATTATGACCGTCAAAAAATTGTGAACTTTCTTCATTGAACAGACCTCGTAAATTGATGACGAATTTAACTGCTTAGTTCAGCACAAGAACAAACAATATGCGAACATATATTCGGTAGACAGAACAAATAATTAGTCTGATATGCGTATTACTTAGTATAGCGTTAATAACGGACCAATTTAGGCTATTCTAGTACTTTTTGCGGAAACTAAGCTCCATTTTGATCCATGGGAAATTTAGATTAACTATGGCATTTTGCGACGAATATATTAAACAATATAAAATTAAAAGTCCAATCAAGGGAAGCGTACTACCTCCACACCTGCTTCAGTAGAATTTTTTATTTCATTACATGACAACAGTCTTTGGACGTTGAAAATGAATCCGTTGAATGCGTAGAGGCTATTGCGAAATGAAAGGCAAATAGTCAGAAATTAAACTAAGGTATGCTACCTGTTCAAATTGTTTATTTATGACTTATTTCTTTAGTATAGCATACTGATTGCACATTAAGTACTGTATACTATTTCCGACAATTTTCCATAACAATTGTCTTCCCCTTTGGTTTAAAATACCTAGGGGAATAGATGAGCAATCGGGCAGACTCATACCAGGACTGCGATTAACACCGTTGGTCTAGGGGTGACATTCTAGCTTCCAGTTCTCGAGATCACGGGTTCAAACCCAGGGGAGCGCAATGGATTTCCTTTGGCGTAAAATTTATAACATGGCCATCTCTGGAAGGAAAGTAAAGTCAGTGATTCCATATGGTAGATTTACGGCACATAAAAAATACTATCGAGCCTGATAGAAGCGTATCTGAAAACAGCTAAGCAATTTTTCATGCACAAAGTAAAATTGGGCCTGGAAATCAAAGCAGTTAAAAAGGCGTCCATTATTACCTCTTGATTAATTTAAGAACGCGAGTGATCTAATGGTATCAATGAACTCGACATTCGAATTTGAATGATACCTTATCGGAGAGTCCCCTTAAATATTAACCTACAATATTAATGTTTTTTTTAAAAGAACATTGTCATCCAGAAGTGCAGTATAATACTATTTTGTTAAGATACTTCAGAATAAGAATGAAACAGCCTATAGTATTCACTTTCCTACAGGTTCAATCAATTAGGTCGATTCTGTAAGTTACATTTCCCATATTGATATTGCAAATTATTATTGCAAGGCTGTCATATGGTGTAGTGTCAGATGTTACACCTTCCAAGAAGTATACTTACTAACCATGAGTGTCTTCTTCACCATACCTATATGGGTATTTGAATCATACATTTTTCTGAATGAAAATTAAAGGGGATACTTAAGCACTACTGTATATGTCACTGTTAAAGTATACAAAAAAGGGCTTTGGTTGCCCAAATGTATAACGCAATACGGTACTTAAATTCCATTTTGTACCACAAAGCGCGGTTAAGTAGACCGTCCAAGATGAGGGCAAGTTGTATTTCAGGTACAATTGTTTTCTTTCTATTGCTTATATTGTCCAGCCTTATATCATCATGATCGTCATCGTCATCGTCCTCATCGTTATCGTCATCGTCATCCTCATCGTCATCGTCATCGTCATCGTCATCGTCATCATCATCATCATCATCATCATCATCATCATCATCATCATCATCATCATCATCATCATCATCATCATCATCATCATCATCATCATCATCATCATCATCATCATCATCATCATCATCATCATCATCATCATCATCATCATCATCATCATCATCATCATCGTCGTCATCATCATCATCATCATTATCATCATCTTTATTATTATTATTATTATTATTATTATTATTATTATTATTATTATTATTATTATTATTATTATTATTATTATTATTATTATTATTATTATTATTATTATTATTATTATTATTATTATTATTATTATTATTATTATTATTATTATTATTATTATTATTATTATTATTATTATTATTATTATTATTATTATTATTATTATTATTATTATTATTATTATTATTATTGTTATTGTTATTATTATTGTTATTATTATTATTATTATTATTATTATTATTATTATTATTATTATTATTATTATTATTATTATTATTATTATTATTATTATTATTATTATTATTATTATTATTATTATTATTATTATTATTATTATTATTATTATTATTATTATTATTATTATTATTATTATTATTATTATTATTATTATTATTATTATTATTATTATTATTATTATTATTATTATTATTATTATTATTATTATTATTATTATTATTATTATTATTATTATTATTATTATTATTATTATTAATTATTATTATTATTATTATTATTATTATTATTATTATTATTATTATTATTATTATTATTATTATTATTATTATTATTATTATTATTATTATTATTATTATTATTATTATTATTATTATTATTATTATTATTATTATTATTATTATTATTATTATTATTATTACGGAACGAATACTTGGTAGCATGCAGCCCTCTAACACCTCCACATACTCCTCAGGATTTATTCTCGGGTATACATGGACCAGTTGACCCACACCGGCAACCGACTTCCAGGCCCAGAAAGCGATGCAAATCCTGGCTCTTCTTACTGTGGGCTTTACGTCTCTGGGCTGTTGCGTGTCTTGTCTGGACGCCAAAGTATCATCCTTTCCTCTTCGTAAGATGAGAACACTTTCTCGTCCGTCCATACTACAGTGTCCCAGAATGTCAGAGGCATTGGAAGGAACTGGATAGCATATCCCACACGAGCAGCTAGATGTGCTTCTGTGAGGTTCTCTTTTCGAGCTGGCATCCTAGTGTGGATCCCGGCAGCATGAAGATCCCTTATAACATTCGAAGGCGTTATCTGAAGTCCCATGTGCCTTACGATGGACGTAGAATGGCAGAACGGATTCTCTCTTGAAGTCTGCACTATGGCTGCGTCCATATCCGGAGAGGTAACTCTGGGTCTTCCGGATTTAGGTCGGGGATTTAATCCTTCTTCTCCCTCTTCCAGGAACCGCCGGATCCAATAAAGTACGCAGTCAAGCCCTCTTCCCATAGAACTAGCTATTTGTGTGGTAGCAACACGTGTTTCCCACATGCCAACAATACGGCCCCGAGTGACTTCCGAGGTTAAAGGCCTTCTTCTCTAATCTTATTCACTCTACTGCACGATACAATGATACTCGCTTCGTTTTTAAATCAAATGCAAAACTCCCGCTCTTATATATAAAATGCAAATGTGACCTTTGACCCCGAGGAAGTAACTACCGATTGCAGTGTGCATCGACCACATCTCCATTTAACCACAGTGACAGTTCTATTGCCTATGTAGACAACTTCACCGGAAGAAGGAAAGTTTAAACTGTTGTTGAAATAAGTGTACATTATATACCTAAAATGCTTCAACGAAGAAAGTGCTAACACTAACTTATTAAATTGAACGCTTTCAGCAACGGCATCGACATGACAGTTGGTTTTTCGTGATGCTTGTGTTAATTTGTTACCTGAAATGTTGAAATATTCACAGCCTTTAGAGCAGATAATTGCTGCACATTGCTTCGAAATATATATGCTTCAAATACCTAAACTATTGCTTGTTTAAATGTTTAATTCTGTTATAGCTGCATATTAGATTAGCATTACACTCTTATTTGAGCTTTTAGGTTTTGTTGTCATCATCATCATCATCATCATCATTACCATCATCGCCCACCTCGGTAGTGTAGTGGTAGCGTGTCTACCTCACGTTTCAAGACGTCTCGAGTTCGAATGTCGATCAGGGTGAGGTACCTGGATAAGGCTATTTCCCTTATCCTTAAAGATGAAAGTCGTTTATCTCTGAGGTCTATAGACCCTGGGCTCATTTGAGTATCATTTCACCCATTCCATTCATCGCCCGTTATGACTTAACGTTGGAGTACTTAAATTACAAAAGGAATAAGAAAACATCATCACCTCCAAAATTATAAAAGCTGATCACATTGACTTAGATGCTGGCATTCTAATCCGAAGTTTGCGAGTTCAAGCCCGGGTTAGTTTCATGATTTCTACCTGTAGCTGAAACTGAAATGCATCATACCAGCTTTACTGACATTTAAAGAACTCCTTCGTGAAACCTCTGACATGCCGTTGATGCTAACGCGATTCTATATATGAACTGCCATTATCAAACAAAATAGTTATTTTATATATTTCGTTGGTCGTTAAAAATCTAATATATAGCCACAAATAATATATATATATATATATATATATATATATATATATATATATATATATATATAAAGCCTTCACTTTGGTGGCTATATTAACTGTCGTAGTATATTCACATAAGCTGCTCTTGAGAACTGTGACAAAGAAATAGTCAATATATTTATTTTTGGAAAAAATATAAATTTTAAACAATTATTTAAATATACTAATTTTGAATACCGGGCAGTTTAACATTATAGTATCGCTAACCTATGAAAGGTAGAAGTATTTCCTTCCAGATAAACCTCCTACTTTGAGTATAGGAAATGTAGATATTTAAAAAGAGGAGAGGCAGATTAAAAATGTTGAGGTGTGGTGTGCGAGAGAGAGGAGAAAACGTTATTAAAATGATCGATAAATGCAAGGTTGATAGTAGAGAGCTGTATATTGTTGTTGTTGTTGTTGTAATTTACGTCCTCCAACGTTAAGTCATATCGGACGGTGAATGCAATTGATGAACCGATACTCAGACTAGCCCAAGGTTCATAGAGCTTATAAGTTTCCCAAGTTTCATCTTTCAGGATAATTAAAAATCCGTTAACTCATCATATCTGAGTTTCAAACTCGGGGCTCTTATACTTATGGCAGACATGCTATCACCTGCGCTACAGAGCCGCTCATTCTGCAGGATGAAGCGAAATTTAAAGGCGTTTTTCTTCACATCAGAAAAAGCGAATATGTGCCTCAGCATTTACAGAGCGTCAAAATATTGGAAATGCAAACTATTAACAATGAATAACTTAGAAATACCTAAAGCCAGAAGCATTTGGACATCAAATATTCATTTCAGTGAAATTTACAATCATTGCATCTGGTAATAATATTTTGTGCATGCTCTACGATCTAAATTTTAAGCAAAGGCATATAAAAACAATTAGGTCCGAAGAAATGTCCTTGGATACTCACAGTAAATACGAGTGATAAAAGTATTTCGAATTTATAGCATTTTATTCAAAATTCTGTGACTGTTTCTGAATAAAGATAGAATTAGGTAGACTGCCTTACTACCGAACTGTTAACGCTTTATTTTCGCAACCTTGGGATATGGTTTTGAGTGCTGACTAGAGCGAAGTATGTTCCTTTAAGCACAATAATTTCCTATTGCCCATTAAATTTTTCAGTGTAGGCGTGGTAGTCAATACGGGTGTGTTGAATAGTTAACAATTAACAAAACCAAACACTGAGAAACCTTAATACTCATTAGTCACTATTATCTTTCTGAATTCATCTGAATTATTCTCAATTCATAGCTCCCCAACTTGGCAGAAAGAGGTAAAAGGGACGATACAAATCAAATAATTTTAAAAGTTACGTAAACGTATCTTGAGTAGATAGTGGTAAGGGTTTTTGTTTGAAAACTTTTATGTTCTTCTTAGTAAAGGGATATTAAATTCTAAGCTCACAATTTATATTAGTGGGGTAGCACAGTGGTTTCGTTCGCGACTCCCGTGCTAAGAGTCCTCAGTTCTCCTCCCGGCTCTCTGGTTGGCGATCTTAAGTCGACCCTATCCATGCCTTCAACTCTCTCTAGCACATGTGAAGTGTCCCTATGCCTAACGCGGTTCGGAGTTCAAGATATAAGCAGTGCGTCTTCTTGCTTCACCGTCATCTTCACCATCACCCTGTCATTGGAGGTAATGGACCCGCCCTCTGGGTGCCTCCACCTGAGAAATGGGCTGGGTCATCCCATTGTGGGGCGAGGTTACCCCGAAGGCCAAGATGCCATGTGGGGAGTTTTGGTATCCAAACCAATTCTATTTATATTAGTTTTTGAGTTATACTGTTACTCTCGCACTGCGTCTGTTTTTCTTTCTCCCACATACACGCACATTAAACTAGTGCACGCCTCTGTAACATAGGCGGTAGCATCTCTACCACACTTTAAGAGGTCACGAGTTCAAATCTCCGTAAGGAAGACCTATTGGAATGGGTTTGATTCCCGGGGATTTCCTTTTTCCTGAATGATGGATGGATGTTGGGTTGCTTTAAGCTCTATGGGCCGTGGGTTTAAACATTGCATCCAATTCATTTATCGTCTGATATGACGTTAATTTAAAAAAAATGTAACAATGGTTCTAAGTATGCTGATTCTGGATTCTGAAGCCATGAGACATATGTTCATGTTGAAATCTCGATATTTTAATTTTGAGCGCAATACAATTCTTGCGCTCTGTTCTATGATTAGTGCTAAATAAGCAAAATATGTGTCGTACAGTAACTTGATATTAATTGGTGTTTAAATATCGGGTGTAATAGGTTCATAGATATATCATATAAACATACTTCTAAGCACTAAATTCCCTGATTGCTTGCAAAGGTCTTATTTTCTAAAAAGGTCTTTTATCATTCTTTTTGAAACTTTACAAGGTGTTATATTTTTGCACCTGCCATGATTTATTCCATTCATATTTACAGTAAATGGAATCAATAATATATACACCAACAGTAGTTTCTGGTTCCTGCCAGACAACTTGAAACTGCTCATTAAACTCTCACAAACTTACTGCACTGCTGTATACATAAGGTCGAGTAAATACATTATTTAAAGGTTACGTCTTGTACGTCTCAACAGAAAAAAAAATCACTATGAAAACATACGATTACGTTATACTGTCTCTAGTTTTGTAGACAACCTTCAAAATCTTTCTACTTTCATCAGTTTTACAGAAGTACCAATATAAATGCCAAGAGTAACTAAGTATTCTGCAGAATAGCCAACATAACCCTCTGCAATATCTAAATAAGGTCAGCTAAATTTGAATGCAGGAAAGAGTAATTTGACAATTCTCAGCAAAGCGATATTAGCCTTTTAAAATATGTCGCATGGTCAATTATGCACCTATCATAAGAAATTAAGTTTTGAAATAAAGTAATAAGTTATAAAGATGGTAAATTCAACAAACCAATACATTGGTTTTTTGTGGTAATCTCACCATTTGGATGCCTTAAATGATTATTATTATCATTAATGTTGTTGAAAGCAGATACCAGGAAAGAATTTATTTTCTTGCGGAATGTTTTCTAAACGACAGTTACTATTTTGTTCCAAACTGTGTTCATGGCGCTAGTTGTCACAAACAAAACACAAATGCTTGGTTACCTGAGTGAAACATTTACACATCTAACAAACGTAAATTTATTTGGCATCTTTAAAATTGTCTGTAAATTTTCTCTAATTAAACTTAAATTTAATAGTTCAACCAGGACAACACAATTCAATAACGTCATCGTTGGGCTTCTATACATGTGTGAGTTGATAACACAATTTTTATTTTCTTTTAAAGTATACAAACTTCAGATATTCGTTAAGATGTAGTATTCGCAACTAGAAAATCTCCGTGAACGTATCATTCCTATTCCGATTTGCATGTCTTTGTAACTTAAGAACTTTATTGTACAGAATATTTCTTTTTCAGCAAATAATTTTGCAAATGCAAATCTTTTTGTGAAATTATTTTCCATTTTTGAGTACATCCAGTGAAAAGACAAATAAACGTTTTCTTTAATCTAATATTGGAAATAGCATTCAAGGAGCTTTCGGGTAAAAGATTGTTTAGTAATATATATTTTTTTAAATTGCGTTTTCTTGAATTCCTGTCTTTCTTTTTTTTTAAATACACGTCTTCCAGCGTTAAGTCATACCGGACGATGAATGCAATTGATGAACCGATACTCAGACTAGCCCAAGGTTCATAGAGCTTATAAGTTTCCCAAGTTTCATCTTTCAGGATAATTTAAAATCCGTTAACTCATCATATCTGAGATTAAAACTCGGGCCTCTTATACTTATGGCAGACATGCTATCAGTTACGCTACAGTGCCGCTCATTCTGCAGGATGAAGCGTAAGTTAAAAGCGTTTTTCTTCACATCAGAAGAAGCGAATATGTGCCTCAGCATATACAGAGCGTCAAAATATTGGAAATACAATCCATTAACAACGAATTACTTAGAAATACCTAAAGCTAGAAGCATTCGGTAGACATAATATATTCATTTCAGTGAAATTTACAATCATTGCATCTGGTAATAATATTTTGTGCATGTTCTACGATCTACATTTTAAACAAAGGAATATAAAATCAATTACGTCTGAAGAAATGTCCCTGGATACTCATAGTAAATACGAGTGATAAAAATATTTCGAAATTATAGCATTTTATTCAAAATTTTGTGACTGTTTCTGAATAAATATAGAATCAGGTAGTCTGCCTTACTTCAGAGCTGTTAACGCTTTGTTTTCGCAAACTTGGGATATGGGTTTGAGTACTGACTAGAGCGAAGTATGTTTCTTTAAGCACAATAATTTTCTATTGCCCATATAATTTTTCAGTGTAGGCGTGGGAGTGAATACGAGTGTGTTGAATAGGTAACAAAACCAACAATGAGAAACCTTAGTACTCATTAGTCACTATTATCTTTCTGAATAGATCTGAAATATCCTCAATTCATAGCTCCCCAACAGGGCAGAAAGAGGTAAAAGGGGCTACACAAATGAAGTAATTTTAAAAGTTACGTAAACGTGTCTTGAGTAGTTAGCGGTAAGGGTTTTTGTTTGAAAACATTTATGTTCTTCTTGGGAAAGGGATCTTAAATGTTAAGCTCACAATTTATATTAGTGGGGTAGGGCAGTTTTCCATCGCAGCCTCCGTACCAAGAATCTTCAGATCGACTCCCGGCTCTGTGGTTGGTGATCTTAAGTCTGCCCTATCCATGCCTCCACCTCTGTCTAGCACATGTGAAGTGTCCCTATGCCTAACGCGGTTCGGAGTCCACGGTATAAGCAGAACGTCTTCTTGCTTCACCGTCATCTTCACCATCACCCTGTTCATTGGAGGTAATGAACCCGCCATCTGGGTGCCTCCACCTGAGAAATTGGGCCCGGTCATCCCGTGGTTGGTCGAGGTTACCCCGAAGGCCAAGATGCCATGTGGGGAGGGTTGGTATCCAATCCAATTCTATTTATATTAGATTTTGAGTTATACCGTTACTCTGGCACTGCCTCTGTATTTCTTTCTCCCACATACACGCACATTAAACTAGTGCACGCCTCTGTAACATAGGCGGGAGCATCTCTACCACACTTTAAGAGGTCACGAGTTCAAATCTCCGTAAGGAAGACTTATAGGAATGGGTTTGTTTTCCGGAGTTTTCCTTTATCCTGAATGATGGATGGATGTTGGATTGCTTTAAGCTCTATGGGCCGTGGGTTTAAACATTCCATTCATTTCATTTATCGTCTGATATGACACTAATGTTAAAAAAAATGTAACAATTGTTCTAGGTATGCTGATTCTGGATTCTGAAGCCATGAGACATATTTTTCTGTTGAAATCTCGATATTTCAATTTTGAGCGCAATACAATTCTTGTGCCCTGTTCTATAATTAGTGCTAAATAAGCAAACTATGTGTCGTACAGTAACTTGATATTAATTGGTGTTTGAATATCGGGTGTAATGGGTTCATAGATATATCATATAAACATATTTCTAAGCACCTAATTCCCTGTTTGCCAGCAAGGTCTTATTTCCTGATTTGTTTTAATTCACTTGTAGCAGTTTTAGTACTAATTTTCAAGTATTTCCCAAGAACTGGTAGTTCACGTATGGTGTCTTTACTGTGTGCATAAAGTAACCCTTGGATGTCTTGCATTTCACTCAAAAAATGTTTAATGAAATTTCACCCATATTTCAGATATACAAGTTTCTGAACATAAGAAATTCTTTTTAGAAAATGTTTAGTTTGTCGTGTGTGCGTGCTTGTGTGTGTCTCTCTCTGTGTGTGTGCGTGCGTGTGTCTGTGTGTGTGCTGACCTTTGTCTGTGAACAGCATATTTCAGAATCAAAAGGCGATTAAATAACAAATGCTGAAGTTTGATATCTTCCAACTATACGTCAGAAAGATTTTATAGAACACTTTACAACCTAGGTTACACTTCACGTGGATCAAACATTTTTAATTTTTCAAACGTGTCCGTAATGATTTTGACTAAAGTAACACAGTTTTAAATATTTTCACCACAAATAAAATATCTATCTTGATTTGTCTTAGACAATTCTAATAGAATTCTTGCTTGTTAAGGTAATGCAGCACTGAAAACCCCAAATCCAGCAATTTTTAAGCAATCTTGCTGAAATTTTACCACTTACTTCTGGTACATAATGGACACAGAAATCATAATTTTGTTGTTATATCTTCTACAGTCTTTGAGTAAATAATTTGTGAAATTCAAAATTAGGGAAAAATAAATCTGCTCCAGGTGATGAAAATTTTCAAAATTTTAATCTTTCTATTTCTAAAATTATTCAGATTGTTATGACGAAAAGATATATCATATGAATTTCTTATACTGCCTTTAGTTTCAGAGGGAGAAAAGTATTACTGGAGCATACAAAAAAGCCAAAAATTGATTAAACCTTTGACTTGTTGTATCAACAACTTCAAAAATATAATGACTATTAAAAATTCGTATAGTACAAACCTTTCTTTGCTTTCTAAGAACATGTGTTGAGAATTTTAGAGGGACTGAATCAAAAGTACATCGTGTGGAACATTTTGAATGACAAAAAAATTTGTAAAAGCAATACCTGAGTAAATCAAATTTTAAAATACAAAACATTTTCCTTCTCAGTTACATACCCTGAAGTAGACTAAAACTCTCTCTTCTGCAGTAGTGTTCTTCAACTTCAGTTTCCTTCTGGATGTTTTATAAGTTACCTTCCAAGAAGTTGCTGAAATAAGCGTAATTAGTCCTTCCATTGGGTAATTTTTAGAGATTCTGGTGGAATCTGTGTCTCTTATGTCTGACTGCAGCTTGAGTGAGGCAGAAAAACCAATATTGTATTCACCGATGGAGATATCACAGAAACCTGAAGCCTCTTCTTTGAAACAAATATTTCTTTTTGGCAATTATGCCATTTAGTACACTCATATGTACATTTTTACGTTTATACATTTTTATTTATTTATATTTTTATTTATTTCATTCGTATGTAAATTTTACATAAGGAAAGTGAAATCCGCTGGGGCGACTGCTTTAGAGCAGCAATACACCTTCCAGCAGATATTTTGTTACCTAATAATTGTGTTAGAGGAATTTTTGCATCTTTGACAATTTCATTCAACAGGAAGAAAGGAAAGTTAGTGTTTGATGTTGTTCTTAAAGGAAAGGTACACACCTTATGATAGTAATTTTTATCGAATACCTGGGTGTCACTCTCGAATATCGTTGGCCCGTTTAAATGTAGTTCCTCATACAGCAGAATTAGAATTAGCACCCTGAGACGGAACAAGTTGTTAATTATAAGCATCGTTAAGGTACAATCGTTTGAAATGTGTAGTGCTTAACGCCCGCTTTTACTACATACGGCACCACAGGCGGTGACACTGATGATACATAAGATGAAAATGGAGCACCGGTGGAATGAGATGGCGGAGGAAACCGGAGGTCACGGATAAAACCGGCACCAGCGCCGTGTTGTCCACCACAAGTCTCACATTGCTGTCGCCAGGGATCGAACCCGGGCCGCCTTGGTGTGAGTCAAGCGGTCTAACCACTGAGCCACGGCGCGGCCTCATACGTTTGAATTACTTTCTTTCACACTCTTTCCCTCTCCCTCAAGGTTATATAAAGTTACAGTAATTGACAACAGCGGATTAAAATTATATCAGGAAGCTTGTGTTTCCCCTACAAAGCTTATCAATTTCCAGTTGCGTATATTAGCAGAGTTCTTGATTCACGCTACTTTTATTTAATTTACACTAATGTCACTTATATCACTAACACATTTCCTTTCCCATTGAGTGGATCGCTAATATATCGTGGACTTTTTTCATGCGTATATTGTCAACTTTTCATTACACATCGATTGGCACAGAGCGTAATCTACAATAATTATGAGGTACTATACATGTCCGTCGGATTTGGAAGTTTAGCCGAAACGAGTATCTGCCAAGCGCAGGTTTCTAAATTTACAGGAGGTTCGGTTATGGTTAGTGTGTTTGTGTGTGTGTGTGTGTGTTTGTGTGTGTATGTGTGTGTGACCTGGGTTCAAGTAAATGTGAATAAATGCACGAGACAGAGATATGGGGGGGGGGGGGAGAAGAGAGAGAGAGAAAAGGTAGCCTAACTCAAAGACCAAACGTCGGTATGGGTTTACCAAATAATATGGTACAAATATTGTTAGGAACCACACCGAAGAAACTATCTTCGACATGAGTATTTTACGGTTATTTCCTGTTTTCTCAGCAGAAAAGGGGACTAGTATACATTTCTATTAAAATAACGTATATTTCGGACCAAATACGAGTAACAAAATGTACCTATAGCTTAAATGTTCTACAAATAATATGTTAAATCTTTTGCATCCCTAATGAATTTTACGTTAATACATAAAAAGGCAGGACAAATTAGAAGCACACACTTAAAACGTGTTTTGTTTGGAACAAACGTCTTACAGTATTTGTTTTTCGTGATGTCATGTACAGTGTGAAGCTTCAAATTCATTATAGTGGGAGATAACAGAGAAAAAATTAATCCAGAATAGCCAAAACAGGTCCTTGCAATAAAAGAGCAGTATGTTAAATTGTTTTCATAACTATTTGCAACAGAGGAAGCATTTATGTCCGGTTTTGCCGGAAGTTTGTTTTGGGATTACCTACATCTACAAATGTATTTCCGCTTTCTCTATTGTTTACTTATGGTAATTCAGAGGAAGTATTGTATTCCATACAGAGATTCAAAATGGAAGTTTCAGAGGAAATAAAAATTTTGGGAGGCTCTGAATTAAAAGAGCATGTTTACTAAAAGATTCTTTCTCCCTCTCTTCTCTCCTTGCATGTGTATGTGTGTGCGTGTGTGTCTCAACAGCAAAACTGCATAACAAAATTACGGATGAACACTGGATTTGGTATTAACTTCTGTATCGTTCTGGAATATCAAACGAAAAACTTCCAGATACCTGCCTCACTGCAAAATACCCTTCATATGGAAGAAATGTTTTTTATAGTGAATGAAAACAGATCTAAATATTTTTATAAAATAGCTGATTTTCTGTAATGCTTAATATACGAGGGTGGGGCAAAAAGTAATTCTTCCAGTTTTTTTCTCTTTTATTTGCCAAGAAAATTGAATCCAATTTACATAGCATGAAAACTACAAAACTGACGATTAATTTGTCACTATTCAATATGTTCTCCGTCCTTTTGCACTGTTTTGGTCTACCTTTTAACTAGCGCATGTATTCCGGTGTGGTAAAACACACGGTCTTGCTTCCTAAGCCATTGACGCACACACGTTTTCACAGCCTCCTCATCTTCAAAATGAATCCCACGATGAGCTTCCTTTAGTGGCTCGAACAGATGGAAGACTGATGGCGCCAGATCAGGCCTGTATGTAAGTGAGGCAAGACTTGCCATCCCAAATTCTCAATTTCTGCAGTGGTGTAACGGCTGGTGTGTGGTCTTGGATTGTCATTTAATAGAAGAACATCCGCCATAGCTTTTGTTGGGCGAACTCGGCGAAGACGTGCTTTTAGCCTTTTTAGAGTTCTGAGGTATTGGACGGAATATATTGTGCATCCCTGCACCAAAAAATCAATCATAAGCACACCCTCTGCCTCGCGAAATACTGTCGCCGTAACTTTCCCTGCCGACCGCTGAGTTTTGAATCTTTATTCTTCGGTGACGTTTTGTGATGCCACTCCATTGATTGCCTCTTTGATTCAGGTTCAAAAAACTGAACCCACGTTCCGTCTCCAGTAACAATTTTCTTCCAGAAACTCATCTCCCTCCATATAGAAGTGCTACAAGTGTTCGGAGGCTATTGTTTTCCCTGTTTCTTTGTTTAGGACGGTTAACATTCTTGGTACCTAACGTGAACAAACTTTTGAGTAACCCAGTAGCTGAATAATCGTCATCATACTGCTTTACTGAGGGAGGTAATGTGACACATTTAACATGTTGTTACCCGTCGCTCACCACGAATGATGTCATCGAATCGGTGAATGTTGCAAGGAGTCACTGCAGTCATTGGCCTGGCGCTCCGCTTTTCGTCTGCGAATGGTGTTTGCACTTCAGCTTCGTTACAGCGACGAACCCATCGTCTAACAGTGCTGACATGCACCGGTGCACATTTTTTAGCCTTTCATGAATATAAATTGGCGTTTGACCTTCCACAGTCAAAAATTCAATCACAGAACGCTGTCTAATACGAATGTCGATGTCAGCCATTTTGCAAGATGACGCAGTGCCGCTCCCTTTTGACTTAGGAAGTTACTACTGCAGGGGATTGGAGAGGGTTTGAGGAATTGCGCCAAATTCAAAGTTTTCACATAACTTAGTTATTTAAGGGAAAATATAGGAGGCGTTACGTTTTGACACACCCTCGTATCTGATAACAAAGTGAGTATGTCCAATTGTTTCAGAAATAATTTTCAAGAAATTCCCTACTCTAGGTAATTACTTACGTAGAACATTTTTAAAGAATCTAAACTTCTCAAAAGTGGCTTTAACGATTTGAAGTAAATGACCAATTGCGTAAGATATGCCCATGGCAAACGCACTGTATATCTTGAACTTTCTCCAAGTGATATTCATTGTGGATTACTTTACCCTTACTCGTAAACCGCAAGATTGCCAAAGTCCTACAATACAAAGAGTATAGATCTCGTTAAAATATATGTATGTTTGTTTTAGTGGAGTGAACCTTTTCAGATATTTTACTTGCTATTACTATAAATTTTCAACTACCTATGTATCTATAGCTACAGCTACATCTTTGGGAAGCTGAAATCCCATTTCTTTACCTATAGGTAATCCATACAAAACGGAATTTTATATGCATCACACAGGGACCTGTTTTAAAATTTCCATAACGCTTAAATCATTTGTATTACTATATTTTACACCTAAAATAAAATTAACATAAACTAATTTCTGTAAATATTTGTATCAATTGGAATTAAGTTCATAGAGCCATACACTTGTTGAACAGGAATATAGAAACTTATGTGAGAACAACACTTAGATCTATTGTTTTTATTTCTATGTATTTTCAGCTCATAGTTGCATTGTTACTAAAAATCTTTGTGTCACTCCTGTAGGCAAACCATGGATGAGAAGCCCGACGGACAGAGTTCATCTGATGATTGTAATGCGGACTCAAATAGAGCCCCTCAGGGGAACACCTCAGTCGCAAGTGACGTTATGCAATTGTTAGACGACTTAACAGTCGATCACGCTGACACTTTGAGGGAGCTACAGTCCTTGGAGGAGGATATTAGAACTATGATCGCCAGATTAAGCGCAGTTGAATTTGTAATACACCTGCCAGGTGCTGCAACACGCGGTCAAGGAGATGCGCGTGGTTTAGGGCTTTGGATTGAGTTGGATGCCCGTGAGGCTGCTGCCAATACCTCCTCCACAAGGAAAAGTGCAGTACTTACCACCCCAGAAAGCATTCCAGCTTGGGAGCAAGATGTGGAAGTTGAACTGCAGGTTAGTTCAGTTTTCCTAACGACATTAATGAACAACACATTTTTACTTTTTGTCTTTTCGATTTCTAGATTATTACTGGAAATATACCTTTTAAGGTACCAAAATAAATAATAAAACTAAAGGTCTTCAAAAGTCTGTAGTATATGTGCGATCAGGATAGTTATAACGCATAAAAGCCTACTACACACTAAAATCTTATATTTAAGTTCAGAATCTTCCAAGGACATGACACGAACGTTTTCGAGAAAATCCCTCAAACACAAAGTACGCTTTACCTTCATGGATCTTTTCTTCTAATTCTTAATTCACTCAGTAATATATATAACGATTTCTTAAAATATCACAGATTTGAGATATATGCTTGACAAATTAATTGCATGTTCTGAACTTTCTGGGAAAAGTCTGTAAGACTTCTTCATTGTGAAACACCTTTGTATAGGTGGCAAACCTTAATCTTACTACACAACAATTAATATAGATCTCGTTAAAATAACATTGTTTTTGCCGGTATTCATTTTCAGGACACACGTCGCGATTTATTCCAGTTTTAAATAATTATAGATTCAGTGGCTAGTCACTATCTTTAGTCGTGCATAAAGCGTGGAGTTCCAAGGATCTCCTGGTTTGCGTCCAGTCGCTCTTACCCGGAGATTCCTGGTTCAAATCCCGGCCATGACATTGAATTTTTAATGTTGACTCTATCCATCAAAAACCTTAGCCCATATACTGCTAGTGTGGAGAAATGATTATTTTCCATCAATTAACTAAAATAATAAGAGTTAAATGATGAAGCCTGGGACTAAAGTACTTATGATAGTAAGTCGCCACAAATGGTGTATCTCGAATGCGAGAGCCTTAGTGGTCTTCCGGGAAAATATATAAGTCAAATTGAGAATTTAATGTCAAGACGGCACGTTGACCATGGTAGCTCAAAGGTTAAGAGCGACTGGACCGAAACCACGAGATCCGTGGTTCATATCCCGGCCATGACATTGAATTTTTCATGTTGACTCTATCAAAAAATTAGCCTTTATACGGCTAATGTAGAGAAATGATTAATTTCCATCAATTAACTAAAATAAATGTAAACTGCTTCCATGTTGTCGCAAAAAATGAGAGCATCTCAAACGTGACAAAAATGTTCAGGAAATAAATTTCCATTATAATATATTTTCTAAATAGTTCATGAAAGAAAAAGTATCATCTACAAAAATTGTATGTAATATTCTTTACTACATTTCTCCGTGTAGTAATATTTAAGCGCTACTAATATTAACCAGATATACTACATTTACGGAAGCCTTCGGAATAAAGAAGTATTAAGATGTTATCCCCAGAAGAATCAGAACCTGCATTTTATTGGTCATGTAGTTTCTTTACTATAAGGCAAAATCGTTAGTAACATTTAGATACGACAAAGTAACAACAATGATAACTTGGAGTGGAGGAAATTTCTTGAAAATCTTCGTGCCACGTCTATGGAAGATGTGAGATAACTAAGCATATTGTTATCTAGCATTTAGTTTTCTAATTCTGCTATTTACACACACCATCGATTTATAGAGATACGCTTGCATACAAATTTTTTCTAATAATGCTTTTTGGGGGAATGGAAACATGAAGTCCAAAAATGTATATTTACAATGAAATCTAA
>JAUKNK010000237.1:3612500-3650000 GCA_030765055.1 Mantis religiosa | reverse complement strand
GAATCTTTGCCAATCTGACCGGCAGCTGGAGAGACTGACGAATATCTGCTGGGTTAAAACACTCTTTAATCTCATGGCAAGCCGAAAGAGCTCCACCGCAAACCGGGTAATGTGAAGTAGGTCCCTTTTAACATAAAAACTAGTCAAAGTCACTTCCGACGAGAGGAAAGACAGGAGGTAACCCAGGAAGTCGGAAGTTGCTTCAGGGTTCTAAGTTTATTTAAAGGAGAGCGGACTACTCTTAACGCCATCATGATACCCCAGCTCTCCGCAAAACAAGAGTAAAATCTTCCGAAGTTACTAATGGTTTTTATGAAGACTGTGCTGTGTGTTTGCCATCTTAGCAGCCGAACTAGCTTATGACATCAATTTCCTGTTTACTCATGTCGACCACGCGTATGACCACGCGTATGTGGCCGGATACTGAATTGCATGCTTACTCAGAATTCCATGTCAGCCAAAGTATAGTCAGACTGAAGACTTTAATTCCATAGACGGTATTCAAATCATTAAATTTTCTGATCTGATCTGAATTTAAGTGTCCAAAATGCCTTTTCCCTTTAGTCAATATATATTTTAGAAATTCAGAACGCTATGTTCATCATAGAAGGTAATTATAATTGTATAATTGTGCTTTTAATACACTACATGCATAGATTGTTATATTTTGCTGATAAATATCCACATTCCTAAAAAAAAAATTGTTTCATAATTTCGTGGAAACATTCATAAAAAGTGCTAAAATCCAGAGTTTACGTCCGAAATAATTGAAATTATGTCATTAGTTGGGGCAAAGTTTATCTAGTTAAACTTCCAAATTTCATCCCACCATCTTAAATACTTAAAGAAACTTTGTTACAGTGTGATTTTTGTATATTATATGGGTATAAAATGTCCCTGCTCATACAGTTTTTCATTTGGAAACTTTAAATTTTAGATTAGAGTTTCTATGCAGGTACTTTGCTTATAAAAGTGGCTATACTTTTAAAATGTGTCAGTAGTTATGGCAAAAGAATTTTATGTGTGAGTATATTAAATTTTGCTTACTTTTCTGAAATGTTGAGATTTAAGTTTCAATAACATACCATTCGATTAACAAAAAATATACCAAATTTTATAAAGGTTTATTTAGGAATAAGTATGCAAAGGTTTACACAAATTCGTTGAAAATTTTATAAAAGCAGCATTTTGAAGATGCAAAAATAATGAACATTTGAAAGCGCAGAAAAATTAATTTTAAGATTTAGATACAAATTACCTTGTTTTGTTCACTTTGAATCCCCATGTATTATATGCAGGCCATACAGCTATCACATTACATTCTCTCTCTCACTCTCTCACTCTCTCTCACTCTCTCTTTCATTTTTTGTAATTTATGTCCTCCTTCATTCGTATGATGAATGAAATGGGTGAAATGATGCTCAAATGAATCTACGGACCATAGGGCACAGAGTTGCCCACCATTCGTCTTTCAGGATAAGGAAAAAACTCTCAGAAAAAAAAAAACTTATCCAGGTAACTCACGCTGACCAAGATTCGAACTTGGAACCTCTTGAATGTGAGCAGACACGCTACCATCTGTTTGATGTGGCTACCTTTGCCTGTTTTTCATGATTGTTTTACCTACAATAGTGTTCCCAAAAATAAAAAAAACTGATTTTTACGGAATTTCTTTACATTATGAAAAATGTTACATTGTTTACAATTTTTGTTATTAATGATTATAACTTTACATTCTGGTTTGTTTAGATAATAGTTACAAAGCTGCATATACTCATTTGCTTATGTCTAATGGATCTGGAGGAGGAAACTAAAGGATATAATAGAATTTTCTTGAATTTTTGCCCTTTATTGTTTTCAATAACATTTTTAAGTTGTTTTATATACAGACATAAAGATACCAAATTTTATTGAACACTTATCTAGAAATATACTTATATGCGAAATGTAAATAAATTCATGGAAAACTTCAGTATCCGGAGTATTGGCAGTATTGAGAAATGATACAAGTTGGACACAATGAAAAATCTGGTTAGAAGCTCTAATTATAAACAAACATTTGTTTACAGTTTTAAAACCCTCCTGCACTACATGACGACCACTCAGCTAGTTTATTATATTTTAGCTTAGTCACATTTAACTGCTTCCTGGCGGATTTATATGTGCTCATTGAACTTTGGGCACTTCATTTTTGCTTTCACTGTCCGTAATACTCTCAATTTTCTTGCCAAAAGGACTTACTTTGCTTGGAGCAACTTTTCCCTTACCATTCAGACTAGCTTTCTAAACAATATTAAATTAACTATCAGCTGAAGTCACTGCAATTTGCAATTCTTTTCTTGATACTGAAACTTCTATGTCACATTTACTCCATATCACACTATGCAAACTTTCATTAACGTTGTGTTTTTCCTTTGGTACAACACTCCAGTAGAGTACTAATCTCCTTACTTTTGCCAATGAGATGGGAATTTTAAGTAGAATAGTTCATGCGATTCATACTCATGCTCATACAAAACGTCTGCTTAGAAGTATGACGTTTACCAATGCCCAGATATGAATCAACCGTTCTTCTATTCACATCAATAGTCGCCCTTCTAGAATCACTGTTAACTCTAGGGTTATAATATATTTTCAAGTAAGATTTAGCTCAAGCAGTGCATTCTACTATCATTACTTACTATTATGTCTAGTAAACCTTAAAGTTTCATTACATTTTGCCATCAAATAACCACTGCTGATATACGTACCCTTTACATAACCTGGTATGAAGGATGTATTGTGGCAGAAAGAAAACAATATAATATTAAGTCAGGCTTTATTCCTACTCTAAATACTACTTGACTTAATAAAATATGCAATCTGAGCCTCTCACTTTCACAATTACAAACACTACTTGTGAAATTTCTTTCCAAAGTAGGAACCAACATCTGAAGAAAAGAATTCAGTATATATTCCAAATATCCAGAAGATGCCTCTGCACGTTATCACAGTCTATGAATTCCATCGTTATTTTTTATATTTTTTATTTATTCATTTTTTTTGCAACACGTTAGCAAATGGCCATGTCCAGCTACGCACGTGTATTAAAACAATTGCGTAGCTCTTCCTTAAATGACGCTAGGGCGTCAGAGATCGAAGATTCTGAAACTACAAAGTTTAAACGTAATTTTAAGGCAAAAAATCGAAAAGTCATTTCTGCTATTTTTAACGAAATTTCACTTAATAGAAATACAGCATTGCTAGTTACTTCCTTTTGCGCTATGGTTTGAAAATATGCATGCTCTGTGACTATATTAGTATATCATTTGTTGGTATACTTTAGTAACAACAATTTCTGGATAATTTTATACATTTAAATACAGGATGAACCACCTAAATCTTGCACCGCCAATATTTCCGAAATGGAAAGTGCTATTTATTTAATGTTTTTTTTTTTTTCACAGAATTTCGTAGTTTTATCCAATAATTAGATTTTATTAACACTTAGAATGAGTATTTTTTGAGTGAACACAGTTTGTAAATGGAACAGTCCCCAAATACAGCAAACAAAAACGAAGGCAAAGTACATTAGAAGGTTAATGGTGCCTTCTGCAGGTTTCTAGTGCCAGTATTTCACGAGATATCTTATTTTGAGACCTTCACACACCAACAAATATGGGTTCCATTCAACCGGCTTAGTCTCTTTATACAATGTCGTTATGGTTTGTTTACACGTGTTTACGGTTAATTTGTGCATGGCGACGTTCTAGTCAGTTAGTGATAGTTCAAGCAGTGTGAACGAAGATGGAATTTTAAAATGCAGAAAATCTGACATGCTGGTGTACCGAGAGTGTAGAAAGAATTTAAATCGTCCTTGTATGGTGTCTATGGAATGCTATCCCAATGGACGTCAACCATCTCGGCAATTATTGATCAGCCTTTTCAACCAGTTACGTGAAAGATGTGGTGTAACACTAAAAAGAAGAAAGAGATACAAACAGAAAACTGGAGTTGTAGAAGAAATTAATGTTTTGGCTGCTGTTGCAATAGATCCGCAATTTAGTTCACACAATCGCACATGGAAGTGGAATGAGTCAGGCAAACGTACTTCGCATTCTCCATCGAAGTAGGTTCCATTCCTATCACATCTCTTTAGCTGCAAGGAAACGACTTTTAGAATCGTGTTAACTTTTGTACATGGGCATTACCACATGATACTCCAGATTCATCATGTATTTACGAGTAGTTTAGTGATGAAGCACCTTTTACTGATTGTGGTAAGGTAAACCGCAGAAACACGCATTACTGGTATGTTGAAAATTTCCGTTTGCCTTGTGAGGTGGGACGTCAGCATCCAATCAGCTGAACCTGTGGTGTGGCATAATGAACCATCAGCTCATAGCCCTTTTTTCATAGAAGGAACACTAAACTCGCAAATTATCTCAGCCCCCAATTAGCAAATCTTCCAAAATGCTAGAAGACGTTCCTCTGCAGACTAGAAGGAACCTACGCTTTTCCAGCATGATAGCTGTTCAGTCAAGAATGCACGAATTAATAATGCTGGTTCTCATGGATTGCTTCCAAATGGATTGATTGGACGAAGGGGACCTGAAACTTGGCGGCCCGTTTGCCAGATTTCACTCCGTTAGACCCTTTCCTATAGGGAAAAACTAAAAGTCACTTGTACAAAGACATACAAACTACACCAGATGATACGAAACAAAGTATTACTGCTGCCTGCTCTGAAATTTCTGCTAAAATGCTAGAAAATGTGCAACAGTCTTACCACAGGAGACCGGAAGCTGGTATTGCTGGTCCGGAAGCTGGTGGACATTTTTCAACACAAGCTTTGAAGTTCAGATTTTTCTTTATTTGTCAGATTCCACAGAGGTAGTTCACTCCCTTTTGCTTTTGTTTAGCATTCGCTATCACAGGTAGCACAAATTTCGGGGTGTAAAAGTTTCAAAATGAAATCTCGTGAACTACTGGCTCTAGACATTGCGAAAAACACTGTTAAGCTTCTAATCTACCACATATTTGATTTTTTAATTAATTGGTCATTTTTCCATTTCAGAAGTGTAATTTTCCTCCAAAAGTACGCTTAAGTGCTATTAAAATCTGTTCATAGTCTGAAACTATGAGACCCTATCTACCAAAGAATAAAGGGGAAAGCCACACGTCAATAGAACTTACCATTTCGGAAACAATGGTGGTCCAAGTTTTGGGTGACACATCCTGTAAAATATGGTAAACATGGTGGTCACAATTAATAAACGCTTTTAATTTGGAATAATTAAGGCAGATGAATGCATGTAATGTATGACAAATAAAATGTATTAACTACTAGGAGAAAATTGGTGTTCAAAACTGTCGATAAATAACGAATGTTACGTCCTAGGCAATTTTCTTTTTAGTCTCTTTGTGTGAAAATTCTACCTTTATAGGGATCAGAAAATAAATTATATCGAAGATAACAAATATTTTAAGTGGTGTACTTACTACAAGTATAGTTTTAAGAGTATCATTCAGGAACAACGATTTCTCTTACTTAAAGGGGAGTTACGCATATTTGTTGCAATTTATATTTTATATTTATTTATTAAATATATTAAGTATATTAAGTATATAAGTATTAAGTATTAACTATATAAGTATTATAAGTATATAAGTATTAAGTATATTAAGTATATTAAGTACATTAAGTACATTATATATTAAGTACAATTACAATAATTTATAAGTTTATAAAAGTCTTCTTCTTCTACCTCACGCCTTTGAATTATTTAACCCCTTCCGGCTCCAAATTGGTCTGCCCTTCTTTTCTTCGGCCTTCCATGGTTTCTTCTTCCTATTGGTTTATAGCGTACGGCTGTTTTTTGTATTGTGTTATTATTCATTTTCTGAACAAGTTTTTTCCATTGATTTCTATTGAAAGAGATAGAAATCAATGGAAAGAACATGTTTATAGAAGTCAATGACTAATTACTAATTTTGAATTGAATCTTTTTCAGACGATAAATCCTACATATAGTGAGGAGAGCCCAACAGGAGCAGAAAATCTGGACTTTAGGAGAGCGGTATCTTCGGTCAGCGTAATCCTAAACCCATCAATTACAGGGAAGTCCAGGGCGGAGAGTGCCTCCCTGCATCATATGAGCGATGACAGCTCTAAAGGACCAGAGGAGCAGGCTGCAGCAGAAAAAATTGTGCTCAATGATGCTCCTAAACTCCCAACTAATACAAGTACATTAATTACGAGGACAAAAGCTGCAGAAGCCGCTGTGTTAAACATTGGCACTGCCCAGAATATTGAGAACACATATAACTTAACGGATAAGAAATCTTCAGCCACAGAACGCCCCGTGTCGGAAAATTCTAGCACAGGTCAGGCTACGGATGCCACCCGTGATAATTTAATTGTAGATGCTGCTACAGGTGTAGCACATAGGCCTGGCAAAGTTCCAATAAGACAGATTAGTAACGACTCTGTTAACAAAATGAAAGACGAGTTATTTGGACTACCAATAACAAAACTTAACGAATTGGATGTACCTTCCACCTCTGGAACTGCGGGACCACCCAATTCTCCCCAAATTTATGAAGATATAACAGATGAGTTTTCAGATGAGGAAATTGAGTATACAGACGACAGTTCGTCGAGTAACGTTTGTCAAGACGATTATGTTGAGTTTGACACTGCAAGTATGTTTGCTCCATCAGACACACAAGTAAATTTGCAAACTCATACACAAAGTAGTCTACAAAGAAAAAGGTTTTCGTGGTCGAAATTGAGTAATTATTTCAAATTTAAAGGAAAAATGAAGAAAATCTTTCGATTATCCAACAGGAAACATTAATGAATAAATAAAAATACTAAATTAGCTGATAGAAGGCATTTGTTTTCTTAAATGATGCAGCATATATTATAGTAATAATTGCAGAAAAATACACGCCATTTGCAACAATAACACAAACAAACGATCTAGATTAGAATAGCTGTTGCCTATGCATACTTCATTGCACTTGCTGGAAATTCAAGAGTTGTTTAATAATTCGGCCAAAAAATGATGAATGTATTTCCTCACACCGGTTAATATAGCAGACTGTAGGGAGTCTTTTAATGTATTAATTAATTAACTAATTCATTCATTCATTTACCTCCTGTATTTACAATACCTCACGTTTACCAAAAATTTGCTGCGGAGTAGAAACTTAACACCCTAAAACTCAGCATAGAAAGTGCCTAATGCGACCACTTTCAAGTAGCTGCTGGACATCGCTCGTCGGCTCTGTTCTTTATATCGGTGACGGCGCTCTTTACGTATGCCATATGCGGACCGCTGCCGATAAGGGGCAAACAATACCTCCTGTGTAATGAAATGTGTTGTGTTTAACTACATGCGGCACCGCAGGCGGTGACGCTGATGATACATGAAATGGAGTACTGATGTAATGAGATGAAAAGGGAAACAAGAAATCTCGGATAAAACCTTCCTCAGCGCCGTGTTGTTTGCCAGGAATACTTTGCTGTCGCCTCGGACCATAGGCCACGGCGCGGCCCTCCTCCTGGACAATGCTGTGCCTATAAGCTCATTCGTATTCTGGACTCACTTTTGTTTACTTCCAACTATACTCCGCAACCGATTTTTGGTACACAAGCCCCAAATAGAGCACAGATAATGCCATCAAACTCTCAAGCACGTTTAGGTGAGAGCATAGTAATAGTTCCCTTGTGGGTATTAGAAGAGTGTTAACAAACCAGATTTCCAACGTTGTATGCACTTGCTGCATGGATAACTATGTATGCTTAGTTCGACATACGCCTGCGAACGGTTCTTTTCTGTTATCAAGTTAGCTAAATTCAAATACGGGGGCAGCCGATCAGATAACAGTCTAATATGCAGACATGATTTGACCCTGAAATTATGCACTTCGTAACCACAAAAAATGAGACATTATCAAACATCTTCACTGTGTATTACAGCCTGGACTCCGACCACCTTCGGGCGCATTTCGACATCTGCGGCGCCATCACGGCCAGTCTGACTGACCCACTGAGGCGCGCAGAAACCTACTGGAGCAAGTTTACCCTGGAAATGCACAGGATGGCGCAACCCTGGCTGCCATACTACAGTGAGGCGGATATCGACGTCGCCACTGAAAACTACACTGCCTCGCTGCACACGGCCAAAAGAAATTCTACCAGCTACATCACAAGCCCACCTAGTTTTTGCACGTAGCCTGAGGTGGAGAAGGTCATTACCAGGACCCACGCTTGACGAGAATTTGGCGGCCTATCCGCCAGGCTGAGTACAAAGTGCTAGCAAAATGGCTACGCTACATCATTCGGCCACAAATTAAAATTAACAAAATTGAAAAGTGGGAGCATTAAATGTTAAATACCACACAACCGGACCATTCTTTTTGGAAATTATTAAATGCATTTAAAGTCTCCTCGAGCGCTAGCTCAGTTCCTGAGGCGCTACACACTCGCCTCTGCCTGCACTTCTTTAGTGAGGAGAAAGCCGAGGTTTTGCTGACTGTCAGTAGGCAAAATTTACGAACCTCGAGTTAGAACTGGAAGTCCAGTCATAGGTTTAAAACTGGGTGGCACAGATGCATGAGCAAAGCTTGCCCTTCACAACACCGCATGAAGTGTACAAGCTCGTTAGGAAGTTACTTAACGGGAAAGCCACCGGCCGGATAGGGTGACTAATGAGGTACTCAAATATCTCCCGAGAAAAGCCCTGGTACAACTTACAAAATTTTTCAACGCCTGTTTGCAGCAAAATTATTCCCCTGCCACTTGGAATCGAGCCAAGGTAATAATATTACCGAAGCATGCGATAAGCACCAGGCAACCTCAAAATTACCGCCCAATTGTCTCCTGTCTACTATTTGTAAATTGCTCGAGAAAATAATTCTATTTCGACTCCAAAAAAATTTCCGTCGCATGAAATTTCAACTCACAATTTGGATTAAGAAAAGGAAATTCAACAGATCTACAACTATTAAGACTATCTGATGACGTCACCAAGCAATTTAACAATGGAGCTTCAACGCTGGCGCTATTTTTGAACGTAGAAGCCGCATTTGATAGGTGCTGTCACAACGGCCTGATTTACAAGCTGCACCGAGTGTTTCCCAGCCTTCAAAGTTCTCTACCATTCCTACATAATTTCTTTGAAAATCAGCGCTTCTACGTCCAAGTGGGTCGCATCTCCTCAAAGTAGAGAGTGGTGCAGGCTGGCGTACCACAAGGGGCTATCATGTTCTCTTTCTTGTATATCCTATTCACCAACGACTTCCCCGTGGACGCCAGATGCGAAATTGCAATGAATGCTGACGACACTGCAATATACAACCATCATAAAAATCCTCGCTTAGGACTTTCAGAGATGCAACCGTATATTGACCGCTTACTTTTATGGCTTCATGACTGGAAAATCAAAATAATACGAACAAATGCCAGCTTATACATTTCATTAGGCGGCGCCCTTTGGCAATGAACCTAACGGTCGATGGTCAAGCGTTGCATTGTCGTCAGCAGGTAAAACACCTTGGCGGGACGTGGAGGCGCACGATGAATTGGAACAACCACCTAAAAGGTAGCGCCCACAAAGGGCGGCAGCGATTAAAGATGTGCGCCCCGATATTCAGAAGCAAACAGCTAAAGCTGCGCTCGAAGATTTTCCTATACAAATCCTTCATACTATCCGTGAGCCTATTCGCCTGCGTGGTATGGGTCAACACTTCCAACACCGCCCTAAAATACCTTCAAACACTACAAAAAATATCCTTACGTAAAATCCTGTCCGTTCCTATCTGTACAACAACCGCCACCCTTCTCCAAGAAGCCCAAATCCCATACATCCCCGAGACCGTAACCAAACGTGCCTCTTCCATCTTGGCGCACATACGTTACCACAGCAACCCGATAATCAGCAACATTGGGAAAGGCGAACCCAAGCATAAGGAAACACACCCGGATATATCTCTTTTAAGAACAAAAATCCACAATTATGCGTGCCCAACTTTTCCCGGCTCAGACCACGAAAACCGGCAGAGGCCTCCACCACCGTCTGCCTAGAAGCCAGCTGCACACTGCCGCACAGCCTAACTGGGAACAATGTGCATAGTGTAAATACTGAAGTGTAAATAGTGTGTGTGTGCGTGTGTATGTATATAATGTGATGTACGTGGTATGCCAAGGTGTGTGCGTGCATGTGTCCTCGAGATAAGCGCAATACATAAGTTAAAAAGAATATATATATATATATATATATATATATATATATATATATATATATATAAGAATTGAAAGATTCATTGCGAGCATTACTAAAAGAGGCTTTGCCCTGTCAAATTAATAAACGTTGAGCTTTCGGCCATTTTAAACTCCTTGGCCTTCTTAGGGTTCTAATGAAATGTTTGAATTCTTCTTACTATACACGATCAAAAGGTTGGTAGGGCTTGTTCTACCCTGGCCAATGAGCGGGTGATGATCTGTGAGCATTGCATAGAGGAAGTAGATAAAATTAACTTTGAAGACACTGAGTTATCAGAAAACACTAGCAGATACATCAAGGAAGCCATACAAATCAAATTGCATCCACAGAATTACATTAGAGGCTGCGGGCTACAGCTAAGCCGTGCTTGGACAACAGCCATCAGGCACACCTACAGTTACAGCAACCCTAGTCACCCCGAACAAAGAATGGACCACCGGGAGAACAACTTGGCATACAGTGAAATTTTTTTAATATTTATTTATATAAAGGCGTTATTGGGGTATTTATGTTTATTTATTAGTGCCTTTATTTCTGTCTGGCGGGGTTCCGCTAAGAGCACCCCCATTAGTCGAGGTGCGGTTGCGGTATGAGCTGTCCATAGCAGCTGGGGGTGAAGGCATGCAGGCCAGGCGACGGCCATGACCCGAAGGCCCTGACCGTGGCGCGTGGAGAGTAGGGTACTTTAGCGGCTACTGGAGCCGGGGAGTTTGTTTAGTATGATCGGGCTGTAATTGTCAGGTCTACTAATGTATAAACCTTTTCGTAAAACACATCCACTAATGAAAATGTCAAATAATGCTCTTGTTGATCTCCGTACACGCTATATTGTTTTTTAAAGCCGTACAAATGGATTATATCATGTATGCACGTATCATAAGAAATGAAGTTGTGAAATGAAATAAGTTATAAAGATGATACATTCAACCAAACAAATACATTGATTTTTTGTGGAGATCTCACCATTTGGTTGCCTTAAAAGATTATTATTACTATCATTAATGTTGTTAAAACAGATATCGGTAAAGAATTTGTTTTCTTGTGGAAGGTTCTCTAAACGACAGTTAGTGTTTTGTTCCAAACTGTGTTAATGGCGCTAGTTGTGAGAAACAAAACACACGCTTGTTTAACTTAGTTAAACAGTTACTCATAGAAAAACGTTTTATCTCTTCGGCAACTTTAAAATGTTCTGGAAATTTTCTGTGCTTTAATTCACAATGTAGTGGTTAAATCAATCAAAACATTTCTCAACATCGGTGAGTTGTTAATACAATTTTATTTCCTTTTAATATATAGAAAACTTACGATAATTTTTAAGATGTATAATTCTCAACTTGAAAATCTCCGTTTCTTTGTTATTCCTTTCCCGATTTGAATGTCTTTGTAATGTTAGAACTTAATTGTACAGAATTGTTCTTTTTCAAAAAATAATATTCTAAATGCAAAACCTTTTAGCAAAATTATTTTCCAATTTTTGAGCAAATCCAGTGAAAAAGGCAAATATACGTTTTGGTGGATACAACATATATTAGAAGTAAACGGCCCTTTGGAAAAGGTTTGTTTCCTAATATATATATATATATATATATTGGTTTTATATAAACGCCTTTACTTTATTCCTTTCATTTTTTCTCTATTTCTTTTTCATATACATTTTCCAGCGTTAAGTCATATAGGCGATTAATGAAATAGTTGAAACGATGCTCAAACTAGCCCAGCGTTCATACAGCTTATAAGTTTCCCAAGTGTCACCTTTCAGGATATTTAAAAATCGGAATCCCCCTTTCCCGTTAACTCATTATGTCCGAGACTCAAACTTGGGTGGCAACCAAATGGTGAAATTCTAAAATCCACAAATGTTAAGCAATCATCTTGAAAATCTTACAGTATTTAATGGCTACCTGTACATGCTGAAAATCAAATTTGGTGAATGTAGCTTTTATCAGAGAGGCACATTATTCCATACAGATCAAAAATTTCTCGTTGTATACAGGATCTATACAACTGGACAAAATTTAATTAAGGTTGGATGAGAATTGCATGGAGCATTTTTAGTGGAACAATAACATGGAAAGGATGTACTTGAGAAAACTGCTTTAAATATCAGAATTTTGTAATATTACTAATAAATGTGATGGTTAAAACAGAACTGTTCTATATTTTTGGCCTTCTGTTTCCTTCTTCTTTGCTTCCTTGGAAGATTTGGACATCTGAAGCTGACGCCTTGCACTTTTGAAATGTCCCTTAGTGTCGCGGCGCTGGGCATAAATTTTTCGGCACAAATCAGAGGACAGACGGCAAATATAGTTTCATTGTAATAATGAGGCTTGCTGTGTAAATTATGATAGGGGTGCTATTCTAAGCGGGCACCGGCGGGCAGTGATAACACTGACTAGGGTCGCCGGGTAAGTTATGTTACGTTTCTCGAAGGCGATAGAATGTTCGAGTGATGTAACTAGATGCTTGTTTTCCAGAAACCTCTCGTGATTGCCAGAACACTCTGGTAAACATGACTGGTGATATATGAGGGATTGCGACACGCTAGCAGGACAGTTCTAGTTGTGAAATTATTAGATAACCAGCTGTGTTGTTGTAAGGAGAGCTAAAGATGTAATCTGATGTCACTGTTATTATGATCGACCATGTAAGCCTGTGTATATGTGATTTAATGTTCTTACGTGAGAATTGAATAGTGTATTTCGACGAAAATAAAGGAGAATTTTAATTTCTGCAGCTCGGCCTTTTAATTCCACGAACCCACAAAGTTACAACTGGTGTCAGGCAGCGGGACGACAACATCTTCGAACATTACAACCATGGACGGGGCATTGGAAAAGATTTTGTAGAAGATGATGGAAATGAAGGCCGAACTAACCTCGGAAATAAAAGCAGCAAATGACAACCTCGCTGCGACAACAGAAGCGGCAGATAACACCCTGGCCGCAGAGCTGAAACAAATACAGACAGCTAACGATAACCTTACCGGGAAGATGGAAGCCACAAACAACAGCCTGACTCCGAATTGACCACGGAGATGAAAGCGCGAAACGAGTCCCTCACAGTAAATTTTGAAGAGCAACTGACTGGCGTGAGAGATGACGTCCCAGAGCTCGGCAAGCGGATTGCTCGAGTAGACGAGTGCGTCGAAGATCTGGCGAGCCGCGTTGACGAGCTGCAGGGAAAGGCTGAGAGCAATACAAAGTCCCTGAGCGCCATGTTGGAGGGTGTCGCCAGCAGGAGGTTAAATGATTTAAAGGGTGACGCGTCGGGACGCAGTACAACTTCTGCGCACATCAAACCTCCTAAATACGACGGCTCAACAACTTTCGAAGTCTTCCGCCGTCAATTAAACACGGTGGCCAAGCACAACAAGTGGACACCAGAAGAAGAGGCCGTACAGCTAATAGCTAGTCTCCAGGGACGAGCCGCGGAAGTCCTGAACGCGGGACAGATAACGGCGGCACCCAAAAACATCTGGGAGGCCCTGGAGAATCTTTTTGGAATCCACCGATTAGCCCCAGCGTACCGCAGCCAGCTAAAGGCAAGATCACAGCAGCCAGGGGAGACGCTGCAGGAGTTCGCCCTGGCAGTTGAGTAACTGGCTAGCAAGGCCCTAGTCGACCTCCCACCTGAGTTCGTATCCCGGGAGGCTGCCTACATATTCGTTGACGGGGTACCAAACAAAGAGGTTCGTCAGCGCGTAATGCTCGGCGATTATAAAACCATCCACGAGGCGCTAACGGCAGCATTAAGGATGGAGGCGGCCAAGGTAACAGCTATCCCGACGTCGATAACGAGGAGTTTCGGCTACATCGGAGACAGAAGACAAGCCCAGAGACGCCGGCGAAAATCTGGTGGCGTGTGCTGCGGGTGTGGCCAGGCGGGACACACGGAGAGAGACAGCCGACACCCGGAGGAGGAGCCGGAAGAACGAAACAGGTTCGTCGTGGAGAGGGGCACGTCGGCGCCTTCACCTCCATCCCCTCGAGTGTCACTGCGCGCCGTCAGCCGGGGTATGGATGACCGTCTCATCGCGACGGTTGACTGAGAGAAAAGGCGTGCCGCGTGCTGGTAGATACCGGTGCAACCGTGACCATCGTCAGACCTGATGTGACGAAGGGGCTGCCGACTAGGAAGCATAGCCGACGATACCAGCTTGTGGCGGCATTGGGTTACACCTTGCCTGTTGTGAAGGAGGAACTGCTGAAGTTTACATTGGGACGGAGTGTCGTGCGTCAATGGGTGTTTGTCGCGAAGGTGGCTGAGGAGGTGATACTGGGATTTCATGCCCACAGCAGCCACGAGGCGACGGTCGACGTCGGCAGGAAGGTCCTGCGGCACAATCGAAAAGACGTGTAACTCCGGCAACCCGAAAAGCGCCTTGGAATCTGCAAGGTCATCTTGAAGGAAGATGTGGAGGTCCCCGACAGAAGAGAGGTGGTGGTGACGGCATAAGTGGAAAGTCAGCGGAAGAAGAACACGATGCTGCACCAGATGACGCCTGTGCACGGCCTCTGTGTAGCCAGGGCATTATTGCCATGCCGAGCGGAGGTGCCATTGAGGCCGCTGGTAGACACTGATCACGACGCCCAGACCGGCGCGGAGCTGGGGACGTATGAGCCCGGGGTCAGCTTGACAGCTATCGACAAGACACAGGAGCCGGTACCGATGCAACACCTGGGCCACGGCTGGAAGTCTTATTGAACAGAGCGACCCACCACCTGACCTCAGAACAGCTGGAGAAATTTCGACAACTACTGAGGCGATACCAGCGCGTCTTCAGCCAAGGTGACAGTGACTGCGGCTGCACGGAGATAGTGCTTCACCGCATCGACAACGGAGGCGCCCGGCCTATTCGGCAACCACCTGGACGCGTTCCTTTGGCGAAAAAAGCAGCGTTATGGGATATGATAGACGACATGAAATTCAGGGGAGCGATTGAAGAGTCTGACAGCCCTTGGTGTTCCCCTGTAGTTCTTGTGACGAAGAGGAACGGCGAGCTGCGCTTCTGCAGGCTGAACGCTGTCACCCGGAACGACTGTTTCCCCTTACCCCGGATTGACGACACCCTGGACACGCTAGCTGGTGCAAAATGTTTCTAGACCCTAGACCTGAAGTAGGGTTACTGACAGGTGGCTCTAGACCCGAGCGACAAGGATAAGACTGCGTTCTCGACAGGCCAAGGGCTTTGGCAGTTCACGGTTATTTCCTTTGGCCTCTGCAAGGCACAAGCCACATTTCAACGCCTCATTGAATCACTGATGAGAGGATTGACATATGACAAATGCATGCTATACTTGGACTACATCATCATCGTCAGTAACACGTTCGAAAACCATCTGAACAACCTGAGCGAGGTGTTACAGAGGCTGCAGCAACCAAATTGAAGCTGAACGCGATGAAGTGCTAGCGGTTCCGCAAAGAAGTAAGCTACTTGGGCCACATAGTTTCACTAATCGGAGTGGAAACAGACCCGGAGAAAACCCAGGCTGTGAGAAATTGGCCTCGGCCAAAGGATAAGGGAGAGTGGCGCAGTTTCGTGGGGTTGTGCAGTTATTACCGTCGTTTCATAAAGGCGTTCTCTAAATTCGCCAAACACCTTACCCGCCTGACAGAGAAACAACCATCCTATGCGTGGACGGAGGACGCTGAACACGCTTTCCAGCTCTTGAAGAAGACACTGTGCAGTGCTACAATGTTCGGATTTCCACAACAAGGCGCTACTTTCATTGTGGACACCGACGCCAGCACTCATTGCATTGGAGGCGTCTTATTGCAAATTCAGGACGGCCACGATCGGGTGATAGCCTACAGCAAGACCTATCCAAGGCAGAGAAGAACTACTGCGTCACCTGGTGAGAATTACTGGTGGTAGTAAAGACCTTGGAGCACTTCCACAAGTACCTGTACGGTCAGCCATTCAACCTCAGGATTGACCATTCCGCTCTAATCTGGCTATTGAGCTTTAAAAACCTAGAAGGCCAGAAATCACGTAACGTCCAGAGGCTGCAGGAGTATGACTACACCTCTGAACATCATAGAGGGAAGAGCCACGGCAACGGAGACGCCATGGCTCGAAGACCCTGTCCAGAGGAATGCGGCCAATGCACAAGGGTGGAAGAAAATGAGCGTGCTGCAGCAGTCCGAGGAGTCACTGCAGTACCTGCGGATGGCTGGGATAGAGCAGGCGTGAGGAAACAGCAGCTGGTGGACGCAGACTTGGGGCCAATCTTGAGAGAAATGGAGGCAGGAAGTAGACCAACCTGGGAGGACATCGCACCGAGGAGTGCCACCTATAAGTCACACTGTGCCTGATGGGATTCATTGAAGAAAAGAGAGGGCGTGCTGTTCCGGGTATTGGAATCGCCTGATGAGAAGATGCAGAGAGAACAGTTGGTACTCCCCCGAAGCAAGGTCCTGAATGTCCTGGAGGAAGTGCATGCTGGTGCTTGCGGAGGAAACCTGGGATCAAACCGAACGATCGACAAACTCCGACAGCGCTACTACTGGCTGAGGCTCCGAGCAGACGCTGAGAAATGGTGCCGTTAATGTCATGTGTGCGCGGCGAGTAACGGCCCCCAGACTAGAAGCCGGGGTCGCATGCAGCAGTACAAAATCGGAGCGACATTCGAAAGGATCGCCGTCGACATATCTGGACCATTCCCCGTATCCAACCGAGGTAACAATACCTGATGGTGGTCGTGGACTACTTCACCAAGTGGCGGGAAGTGTTTGTCATTCCGAAACAGGAGGTGAAAATAATTACGGACTGCCTTGTGGAGCAAGTGTTCTGGCGAATTGGGGTGCCGTTAGAACTCCACAGCGACCATAACACTGATTTTGAATCCAATATGATGAAGGAGGCACTACAGAGTTTTGGGGTAAACAAGACTCGCACTACACCCCTACAACCACAGTCGAAATGCATGGTCGAGAGGCACATCAGGACCTTAGACGAACACCTGAGGAGGGTCACGGTCAGCCATCAGCCAGACTGGGACATAAAGGTGCCACTGTTCTTACTGGCCAACCGCACGTCAACACACGACACCACTGTAATGACGCCAGCCAGTTCAATGTTCGGCCGAGTGTTACGCCTCCTCTGTAAATTGGCTTTTGAAAGCCCCGGACCCAAAACAACGAGCAACCGAAAATGTGGAGATTCTGGTGGACCATCTCCGCGACATGCATGAGATGGCTTTTCAGAACATCGAGGAGGCGAGCGACCGCTTGAAGACGTGATACAACAGGAAAGGCAACAGCCCATGGTTCCAGCAGGATAACCTAGATTGGTTGTGCCGTCCTACCCGGAACAAGGGTCGATGCCCGAAACTCCATCAACCATAGCAAGGACCGTACCGGGTGGTGAAGAGGATTAACGACGTGGTACACTTGGATCGTCTGACCCGCTACTATGGTGCTGTTCGTGACGACCAGCCTTGAGGAGGGAGCAGTGACGGAGCGCTGGGCATAAAATTTCGGCACAATTAAGAGACCAGTCGGCGGATATTGTTTCATGCTTATAATTAGCCTTGCTGAGTAAATAATTATAGCGCTGCTATTGTACGCGGGTAGCGGCGGGCAGCGATAACAGAGGCAAAAGCTGCCGGGTACATTAGGTTACCTTTCACGAATTCGATAAAATGTTCGAATTATGTAAGTAGATGCTACTTTTCGAGAAACCTCTAGTGATTGACAGAACAGTTTGGTAATCAGGAATGAAGATATAAAAATGATTGCGACACGCTAGCAGAACAGCAGTAGTTGTGAAATTAGAGATAGCCAGCTGTGTTGTTGTAAGGAAAGCTAAAGATGTAATCTGCTGTCACTGTCATTGTGATTGACCTTGTAAAATTGCGTATACGTGATTTAATGATCTTACGTGAGAATTGAATAGTGTATTTCGACGATAATAAAGGAGATTTTTATTTTCTGCAACTCGGCCTTTTAATTCTACGAACCCACAAAGCTACAACTGGTGTCAGGAAGCGGGACGACATCACCAAACATTGCAGCCATGGACGTGGCCTTGGAAAAGATTTTGGAAAAGATGGTGGAAGTGAAGGCCGAACTGACCTCGGAAATGAAAGCACCAAATGACGACCTCGCTGCGAAAACAAAAGCGGCAAATAACAACCTGGCCGCAGAGATGAGACAATAAAGACAGCTAACGATAGCCTTACCGAGAAGATGAATGCCACAAACAAAAGCCTGACCGCGAGATGACCAAATTGACCACGTAGATGAAAGCGCGAAACGAGGCCCTTGCAGTAAAGTTCGAAGAGCAGCTGACTGGCGTGAGAGATGACGTCACAGAGCTCGGCAAATGGATGTAGTCTTTTTCGTAAATATCGTCTTTTGCGCTTGATATGCAATTGCAATGCTTTCAAGGCATCCCTGTAGTATTGCCCAGTTACTGATATGTGTGAAGGTACAAAATGCTGATAATCCATTCTATGAATATCAAAGATTTAGGTCACCATAACTTTCCCACAGCAGCAACCAGTTTTGCATTTTGAGGGGTTGGTGATGAAAGAGATGTCCACACTGACCTTTTCTTTTGCTCTCAGGATCAAACAGATGTAGTCAAGTTTCAACAGCAGTGATTACCTCTGAAAGAAATTCCGGTTTTTCCTCTAACACCAACTTTAATTGCATTCAGACGTGTTTGCGAATGTGCTTTAGCTCGGGAATTAAGTCTTGGAACCCATTGCGCACAAACACGTCTCATGTGTAATGTTTCTGTCACCAACGTGTGGGTGGTACCCAATGAAATGTTCATTCGTTAATTCGTCAATCCTCTCTCACAATGGCTGCAGCAGTGTTGATTTTTTCTTCCGTAAGAGCAGTAACTGGAGCACCGGTTCCACTTTCCTTTGAAATTTATTTTCTCCCCTCCTTAAACATTTCTTCGAGCTGTTTTCTAGGGTAGAACAGACTCTCCGTGGGCCTCCTGTAACATTGTATAGGCCTTAACTGAAGATTTTTTGAGACCTAAGCAGAATTTCAAAGCCGCATATTGTTCCTCGCTTGGTACCTCCATTGCAGTGGAGGCAATACTTAACATGTCTGAATTTGCGTGCTTCTCATGGGCAGAAACCAGGAGTACCAACAATGAAACTACTACGGCATGATTGTTTCACATTAAGGTAACAGAATATAACAAGAGTAGATTTTATTGCGAAAAATTATGACCGTAAAAAAATTGTGAACATTCTTCATTGAACAGACCTCGTAAATTGATGAGGAATTTAACTGCTAGTTCAGCACAACAACAAACAATATATGATCATATATTCGGTAGACAGAACAAATAATTAGTCTTATATGTGTATTACTTAGTATAACGTTAATAACGGACCAAATTATGCTATTCTAGTACTTTTTGCGGAAACTTAATGTCTAAGCTCTATTTTTATCTATGGGAAATTTAGATTAACTATGGCATTTGGGACGAATCTATTAAACAATATAGAATTAAAAGTCCAATCAAGGGAAGTGTACTACTTCCACACCTGCTTCAGTGGAATTTTTATTTCGTTACATGACAAGAGTCTTTGGAAGTTGAAAATGAACTCGTTGAATGCGTAGAGGCTATTGGGAAAAGAAAGGCAAATGGTCCGAAATTGAACTCTGGCGTAAAATTTATAACATCACCAGGTCTGGAAGGAAAGTAAAGTCAGTGATCCCAAATGGTAGATTTCCGGCACATAAAAATACTATCGAGCCTGATAGAAGCGTATCTGAAAACAGTTAAGCAATTTTTCATGCACAAAGTAAAATTGGGCCTTGAAATCAAAGCAGTTAAAAGGCGTCCATTATTACTTCTTGATTAATTTAAGAACGCGAGTGATCTAATGGTATCAATGAACTCGACATTCGAATTTGAATGATACCTTATCGGAGAGTCACCTTGAATATTAACCTACAAAATAATGTTTTTTTTTAAAGGACATTGTCATCCAGAAATGCAGTATGATACTATTTTGTTAAGATACTACAGAATAAGAATGAAAAAGCCTGTAGTATTCACTTTCCTACAGGTTCAATCAATTAGGTCGATTCCGTAAGTTACACTTCCCATCTTCATATTGCAAATTATTATTGCAAGGCTGTCATATGTGTAGTGACAGATGTTACACCTTCCAAGAAGTATACTTACTAACCACGAGTGGCATCTTTACCATACCTATATGGGTATTTGAATCATAAATTTTCCTGAATGAAAATTAAAGGCGATACTTAAGCACAACTGTATATGTCACTGTTAAAGTATAAATAAAAGGGCTTTTGCTTGCCCAAATGTATAACGCAATACGGTACTTAAAATCCATTTTGTACCACAAAGCGCGGTTAAGTAGACCATCCAAAGATGAGGGCAGGTTGTCTTTCAGGTACAATAATAATAATAATAATAATAATAATAATAATAATAATAATAATAATAATAATAATAATAATAATAATAATAATAATAATAATAATAATAATAATAATAATAATAATAATAATAATAATAATAATAATAATAATAATAATAATAATAATAATAATAATAATAATAATAATAATAATAATAATAATAATAATAATAATAATAATAATAATAATAATAATAATAATAATAATAATAATAATAATAATAATAATAATAATAATAATAATAATAATAATAATAATAATAATAATAATAATAATAATAATAATAATAATAATAATAATAATAATAATAATAATAATAATAATAATAATAATAATAATAATAATAATAATAATAATAATAATAATAATAATAATAATAATAATAATAATAATAATAATAATAATAATAATAATAATAATAATAATAATAATAATAATAATAATAATAATAATAATAATAATAATAATAATAATAATAATAATAATAATAATAATAATAATAATAATAATAATAATAATAATAATAATAATAATAATAATAATAATAATAATAATAATAATAATAATAATAATAATAATAATAATAATAATAATAATAATAATAATAATAATAATAATAATAATAATAATAATAATAATAATAATAATAATAATAATAATAATAATAATAATAATAATAATAATAATAATAATAATAATAATAATAATAATAATAATAATAATAATAATAATAATAATAATAATAATAATAATAATAATAATAATAATAATAATAATAATAATAATAATAATAATAATAATAATAATAATAATAATAATAATAATAATAATAATAATAATAATAATAATAATAATAATAATAATAATAATAATAATAATAATAATAATAATAATAATAATAATAATAATAATAATAATAATAATAATAATAATAATAATAATAATAATAATAATAATAATAATAATAATAATAAAAATAATAATAATAATAATAATAATAATAATAATAATAATAATAATAATAATAATAATAATAATAATAATAATAATAATAATAATAATAATAATAATAATAATAATAATAATAATGATAATAATGATAATAATGATAATGATAATAATAAGATAATAATGATGATAATGATGATGATGATCATGATCATGTTCATCATCATCATTACCATCATCGTCCACTTCGTAGTGGTAGCGTGTCTACCTCACGTTTCAAGAGGTCCCGAGTTCGAATGTCGATCAGGGTGAGGTACCTGTATAATCCTTTTTCTGGGGTTTTCCCTTATCCTTAAAGACGAATGTCGTTTAACTCTAAGATCCATGGACCCTGGGCTCATTTGAGTATCATTTCACCCATTTCATTCATCGCCCAGTATGACTTAACGTTGGAGGACTTAAATTACAAAAAGAATAAGAAAACATCATCACCTTCATCATTATAAAAGCTGATCACATTGACTTAGATGCTGGCATTCTAATCCCAAGGTTGCGAGTTCAAGCCCGGTTTAGTTCCATGATTTCTACGTGTAGCTGAAACTGAAATGCATCATACCAGCTTTACTGACATTTAAAGAACTCCTTCGTGAAACCTCTGACATGCCGTCGAAGCTAACGCGATTCTATATATGAACTGTCATTATCAAACAAATAGTTACTTTATATATTTCGCTGGTCGTTAAAAATCTAATATATAGCCACAAAGAATATATATATATATATAAAGCTTAAATTTGGTGGCTATATTACTTGTCGTAGTATATTCATATCAGCTGCTCTTGAGAACTGTGACAAATAAATAATTAATATATTTATTTTCGGAACAAGATATTAATTTTAAGCAATTATTTTATATACTAATTTTAAATACCAGGCAGTTTAACATTAGTATCGCTAACCTATGAAAGGTAGAAGTATTTCCTTCCAGATAAACCTCCTACTTTGAGTATAGGAAATGTATTTAAAAAGAAGAGAGGCAGATTAAAATTGTTGAGGTGTGGTGTGCGAGAGAGAGGAGAAAACGTAATTAAAATGATCGATAAATGCAAGGTTGATAGTAGAGAGTTATATTTTGTTGTAATTTACGTCCTCCAACGTTAAGTCATATCGGACGGTGAATGAAATAGATGAAATGATGCTCAAATGACTGCAGGGTCCTTGGAGCTTAGAGTTACCCGACATTCGTCTTGAAGGATAAGGGTAAGCCTGGAAAAAAATCCTTATTCAGGTAACTCATCCTGACCGAGATTCGAACTCGGTACCTCTTGAACGTGAGGTAGAAAGGCTACCATCTCCGCTACCGAGGCGGGCTAGAGAGTTATATAAAACTACCTACGTTTCATGTGGCAAAAGTGCTTTTATTTCTCATTGAGGCTTAAACACCTGTGCGCCGAAATCGCTGGTCAGGTATTCGGAAACTGAACTGTCCTGGCGCGACCAATTGATAAGAAACCCCACTCCCTCACGTAGACCAGTCCTGCTCTCATCGGAAAACATATGCTCGCTTCTGTACAATGCTGTGTTATTATACTTATAAGCTCCTACGTATTCCGGACTCAATTTTGTTTATTTCCAATTATACTCCGCAACCAATTTTTGGTATACAGGCCCCACATAGAGCAGAGATAATGCCATCAAACTCTCAAGAACCTTTAGGTGAGATCATAGTAATAGTTCCCTTGTGGGTTTTAGAAGAGTGTCGCCCAAATCAGATTTCCAACATTGTGTGCACTTGCTGCATGGATAACTACGTATGCTTAGTTCGACATACGCCTGCGAACAGTTCTTTTCTGTTATCAAGTTAGCTAAATTCAAATTCGCGAGCAGCATATCAGATAACAGTCTAACATGCAGCCATGATTTGAACCTGAAATTCTGGACTTCGTAATCACAAAAATGCGACATTATCAAACAACAACACTGTGTATTACAGCCAGGACTCCGACCACCTTCCAGTCCATTTCGAGATCAGCGGCGCCATCACGGCCGTTCTGACCGGCCCCCTGAGGCGCGCAGAAACCTACTGGAGCAAGTTTACCCTTGAAATGCACAAGATGGCGCAACCCGGGCTGTCATACTAAAGTGAGGCGGATATCGACGTCGCCACTGAAAACTACACTGCCTCGCTGCACACAGCCGATAGAAATTCTACCAGCTACATCACAAGCCCACCTAGTTTTTGCACGTACCCTCTGGTGGAGCAGCTCATTGCCAGGAGCCGACGCTTGACGAGACTTTGGCGGCTTATCCACCAGGCTGAGTACAAAGTTCTAGCAAAGTGGCTACGCAACATCATGGGGCAACAAATTAAAATTAACAAAATTGAACAGTTGAAGAAGAAAATGTTAAATACCACACATACGGACCAGTCTATCTGCAAATTATTAAAGGCATTTAAAGTCTCCTGGAGCGCTAACTCAGTTACTGAGGCGCTACACACTCGCCTCGGCCTGGATTTCTCCTGCGAGAGAAAGCCGAGGTTTTGCAGACTGTCAGGAGGCAAATTTTACTGAAAACCCAGCCACGAGCCTCGAGCTAGAACTGGAAGTCCAGACATAGGTATAAATCTGGGTGGCGCAGATGCATGAGCAAAACTTGCCCTTCACAACGCCGCAGGAAGTGTTCAGGCTCATTAGGATGTTACCTAATGGGAATGCCGTTGGCCCGGACAGGGTGACTAATGAGGTACTCAAACACCTCCCGAGAAAACCCTGGTGCAACTTACAAAAATTTTCAAAGCCTGTTTGCAGCAAAATTTTTCTCCTAACTTTTGGAAACGAGCCTAGGTAATAATGCTGTCGAAGCATGGGAAAAGCACCAGGCATTGTCAAAATTACCGCCCCACTTGTCTCCTGTCTACAATTGGTAAATTTCTCGAGAAAATAATTACATTTCGACTCCAAAAACAATTTCAGTCGTTTGACATTTCAAAATCACAATTTGGCTTTAGAAAAGGACATTCAGCAGATCTACAACTATTAAGGCTAGCTGATGACGTCACCAAGCAATTTAACAATAAGGGCTTCAACGCTGGCGCTATTTAATTGCTTTCAGTAACAGCATCCATGCTCATATGATAGTTTTATACTATGTCATTAAACAATGCTAGCTTCTTGTGGGTGGACGATTCATCAGTTTGTTTCTCTTCAAGTGAAGGTGATCGGTCCCCCATGACAGCAAAACACTTACCCTTATGAGGCTTACTTTTTCGTTTACTCTCTTTTACCGTTCTTTTTGAAACTGTACTAGGTCTTATATTTTTGCACCTGCCATCATTTATTCCATTGACATTTACAGTAAATAAAATCAATAATATATTCACCAACAGTAGTTTCTGATTCCTGCCAGACAACTTGAAACTGTTCATTAGACTCTCTTTCTGCACTGCTGTATACATTAACTCGAGTAAATTCACTATTTTAAGGTTAGGTCTTGTATGTCAAATCAGAATTAAAATCACTATGAAAAAATACGACCACGTTTTACTGTCTCTAGTTTTGTATGCAACTTTCGAAACCTTTCTCCTTTCATCAGTTTTACAGAAGTACCAATATAAATACCAATAGTAACTAAGTATTCTGCAGATTAGCCAACATAACCCTCTGCAATATCTAAATAAAGTCAGCTAAATTTGAATGCAGGAAAGAGTAATTTGACAATTCTTAACAAAACGATATTAGCCTTTTAAAATGTGTCGTCATGGTCAATTGTGCACCTATAATAAGAAATGAAGCTTTGAAGTAAAATAATAAGTTATAAAGATGGTAAATTAAACAAACCAATACATTGATTTTTTGGTGGTAATCTCACCATTTGGTTGCCTTAAAAGAATATTATTATCATTATGTTGTTAAAAGCAGATATCAGTAAAGAATTTATTTTCTTGTGGAATGTTTTCTAAACGACAGCTAGTGTTTTGTTCCAAACTGTGTTCATGGCGCTAGTTGTCACAAACAAAAACACACACGCTTGGTTACCTTTGTGAAACATTTACACATCGAAAAAGCTTTTAATTTCTTTAGCAACTTCAAAATTGTCTGTAAAGTTTCTATAATTTAATTTTAATTTGTACTTCAGTCAGAACAAAATAGTTCAATACCTTGAGCATTGGGCTTCTTCACATGGGTGAGTTAATAATACAATTCGTATTTTCTTTTAGAGTATAAAAACTTTATTTATTCGTTAAGATGTAGTACTCGCAATTAGAAAATCTCCGTGAACGTCTCATTCCTATCCCGATTTGCATGTCTTTGTCACTTTAGAACTTTATTGAACAGAATTATTTCTTTTCAGATAATAATTTTTCGAAAGCAAATCATTTTGTGAAATTATTTTCCATTTTTGAGTACATCCAGTGAAAAGGAAAATATACGTTTTCTTTGATCTAATATTGGAAATAGCAGTCAAGGAGCTTTCGGGTGAAAGATTGGTTATTAATATATATAAATTACGTGGTTATATATATATATAACCTTTATATCTTTAATCTCTGTCTTTCTTTTCTCTTTTTTAATATACTTCTTCCAGCGTTAAGTCATACCGGACATTGAATGAAATTGATGAACCGATACTCAGACTTGCCCAAGGTACATAGAGCTTATAAGTTTCCCAAGTTTCATCCTTCGGGATACCTAAATTTCCGTTAACTCATCATATCTGAGATTCAAATTCAGGCCTCTTATACTTATGGCAGACATGCTATCACCTGCGCTACAGAGCCGCTCATTCTGCAGGATGAAGCAAAATTTAAATGCGTTTTTCTTCACATCAGAAGAAGCGATTATGTGCCTCAGCAATTACAGAGCGTCAAAATATTCGAAATGGAATCCATTAACAACGAATAACTTAGAAATACCTAAAGCCAGAAGCATTCGTTGGACATCATATATTCATTTCAGTGAAATTTACAATCATTGCATCTGGTAATAATATTTTGTGCATGTTCTACGATCTAAATTTTAAACAAAGGCATATAAAATCAATTACGTCTGAAGAAATGTCCCTGGATACTCATAGTAAATACGAGTGATAGAAATATTTCGAAATTATAGCATTTTATTCTAAATTACGTGAAAGTTTCTGAATAAATATAGATTTAGTCAGACTGCCTTACCACCGAGCGGCTAGCGCTTTGTTTTGGCAACCTTGGGATATGGGTTTGAGTACTGACTAGAACGAAGTATGTTTCTTTAAGCACAATAATTTCCTATTGCCCATTTATTTTTCAGTGTAGGCGTGGGGGTGAGTACGAGTGTGTTGAATAGCTAACAGTTAACAAAACCAACAATGAGAAACCTTAATACTCATGAGTCAGTATTATATTTCTGAATTGATCTGAAATATCCTCAATTCATAGCTCCCCAACATGGCAGAAGGAGTTAAAAGGGACTACATAATTGAAATAATTTTAAAAGTTACGTAAACGTATCTGGATTAGTTAGTGGTAAGGGTTTTTGTTTGAAAACTTTTGTGTTCTTCTTAGGAAAGGGATCTTAAATGCTAAGCTCACAGTTTATATTAGTGTGTTGCACAGTAACTTGATATCAATTGGTGTTTAAATATCGGGTGTAATAGGTTCATAGATATATCATATAAACATATTTCTAAGCACCTAATTCCCTTATTGCCTGCAAGGTCTTATTTTCTGATTTGTTTTAATTCACTTGTAGCAGTTTTATTACTAATTTTCAAGTATTTCCCAAGAACTGGTGGTTCATGTATGGTGTCTTTACTGTGTGCATAAAGTAACCCTTGGATATCTTGCATTTCACTCCAAAAATGTTTAATGAAATTTCACCCATATTTCAGATATACAAGTTTCTGAACGTAAGAAAAAAATTTTTTTTTAGAAAATGTTTACTTTGTGGTGTGTGTGTATGTGTGTGTGTGTGTGTGTGTGTGTGTGTGTGTGTGTGTGTGTGTGTGTGTGTGTTTTGATCTTTGTGTGTGAACAGCATATTTCAGAAACAAAAAGTCGATTGAATAACAAATGCTGAAGTTTGGCATCTTCCAAGTATACGACAGAAAGATTTTATAGAACATTTTCCAACCTAGGTTACACTTCCCGTGGATCAAACATTTTTAATTTTTCAAGCGTGTCTGTGATGATGTTGACTAAAGTAACACAGTTTTAAATGTTTTCACCACAAATAAAATATCTATCTTGAATTGTCTTAGAATACTACATGACTGTAGAATAGAATTCTTGCTTTATAAGGGAATGCAGCACTGAAAACCCCAAATCCAGCAATTTTTAAGCAATCTTGCTGAAAAGATTTACCACTTAATTCTGGTGCATAGTGGACACAGAAAAAATAATTTTGTTTTTATATCTTATACAGTTTTTGAGAAATTAATTTGTGAAATTCAAAATTTGGGAAAAATTCAAACTGCTCCACGTGATGAAAATTTTCAAACTTTTAATTTTTCTATTTCTAGAATTATTCACATTGTTATGAAGAAAAGATATATCATATGGATTTCTTATACTGCCTTTAGTTTCAGAGGGAAAAAAGTATTACTGGAGCATATAAAAAAGCCAAAAATGTATTAAATCTTTGACTTTTTGTATCAATAACTTCAAAAATATAATGAATATTAAAAGTTCATATGGCAGAAACCTTTCTTTGCCTTCTAAGAACACATGTTGAGGATTTTAGGGGGACTGAATCAAAAGTGCATTGTGTGGAACATTTTGAATGACAAAGAAATTTGAAAAAGCTATAACTGAGTAAATCAAATTTTAAAATACAAAAGATTTTACTTTTCAGCTACATACCTTGAAGTAGACTAAAACTCTCCAGATAGATAATTTGGACCCTCTTGCTTCTTCCTTTTCTCCTCTGCAGCAGTGTTCTTCAATTTCAGTTTCTTTCTGGATGTTTTATAAGTTACCTTCGCAGAAATTGCTGAATGATATAAGCGTAATTAGTCCTTCCGTTGGCTAATTTTTAGAGATGCTGGTGAAATCTGTGTCCATTAGGTCTGACTGCAGCTTGAGTGAGGCAGAAAAATCAAAATTGTCTTCACCGATGGCTGATGTCAGAGGAACCTTAAGTCTCTTCTTTGAAACAAATATTTCTTTTTTGGCAATTATGCCATATCGTGTTATGTAAACCTTCATTTGCATTTTGTGTCTTACCCAATGTACATCTCCTTAGGATTTCATCTGATGCCAGCCTTTGGTACACAGCCATTAGTTTTCTTACCACACCAGGCCTCAAAAAATTTCCATTGTTTTGTTTCTTTAGGTGTTTCTTTGTGTTACTTTAGGTGTTTCTTCCCATGTAGCTTTTTAGCCTATTCAAGAGCCTAACTATGTACACAGTCAACAGGTCAGTTGTTTCAAAGAATGTTTTGACTATAACTTATATATCAGTTATTTACACGTTCTGATGCATAAAATACTTTCATAAATGTTCAATGGCACACTACAACTCATCAATTATATATAAACAGTATTTAGTTTAACGAGAAACACAAGAAAATCCCGACCGCTAGAAACTCACACAGAAACAAGAATATAAATATAGTCATTTTCTTTCGATATTTGTAGCCAGTGTTTTGTTTCCATGGGGCCACATATTGTAAGAAATAACTATCATACAAACACAGAAAGTTCCACCTGAAACTTTACCGCTAATTTCAAATGTATTAATTTAGTACATTCAAACGAACTCAAATTACAGATTTCTGTGAATCCAAGGGCCTGCATGCACTTGCGCAATGGCATTTAAATTGTCATGTCAGGGTATTTAAATGCCTGAAACTCATAAATTTAGTTGAATGATGATATTATAAGGTTAAAAAGGTTTTATTACCTCAAAAACAAAAAACAATATATTTTCCCATATTTTTAGCCAATATCGGTGCTTCAATCCCTTAAGTTTTGATTGGAAAGTCAAAGAAATAGCGTGAAATTGTGCTTAACGTTACACCAATATTAGGAGCTTTATAGTGAATTTAATTAGTAATTGAAATTTTTTATATACTAACGGCATATTGTAATGTTTCGCACTTCTGATGGATTTAATACTCTCACATTACGTTTGAAACAAACATTCGTTTCATTATGAAAATCATATTGCAGTGTCAACAAACCACACATTTTCCTTTATTGCCAGTCCAAGACACTCTAGAATTGGCTTCTTGCTCTCTCTTTGCCTTGTGGTCACATCAAAACACGCAAGTGTACGCCCGTTCGTTCCTTTGACGTTGTTTAGGAAGACTGTTCATATAAGCTTAGGTTTCTCATTTAGGAGAAGTTAGGTTAGGTTAAGTTTTATATCGGGTGATTATTGTTGTCCCACTGTTTATGTAAGCTTAGGTTTCTGATTCACGCCTCTCTGATTTCATTTAACACTGTTTTCACCCAATCACAGACACTGCCAATATCACATTACGCGATAACTATTAGGTATATCACAAATCCTTTCATACATAGCTAGCAACATACTCATTTCCACGGAATGGTACTAAGCGCCCCTACAATGACGTCGCAGTGTTGCGATCCGTCGGATTAAAAATGTTAGCCTAAAATGGGAACAATACTGATGCCAATATTTTAATAAAAATGGTTAAATGTTGCCTACCAGAGACACAACTGAGAGCAATGCACAACGTTTCTACAATGTGCAAATAAACAAAATTTGTGAGTTGTAAAGGGGAAGATTGAAGGGACAAATGTTCGAGTCCGACGGGCAAACCCAACAGTAACTATATCATAAAGTCTTTACAATAACTTTAAATTACGTTTCGGGTAATATTTGAGCACGTCCCAGGGCGGGAACACCACCAAGTTACCTTCTTAATCAGCATTTGTTTCTTACGGAACTAGTGTTGCAAGTCAACAAACCACGTTATCTTACTTCACTGCAAACGCAAGGGAAGTGAAATCCGCTGGGGCGACTGTTTTAGAGCAGCAATACAAATTCCAGCAGAAATTTTGTTATCTAATAATTGTGTTACAGGAATTTCTGCAACTTCGACAATTTCATTCAACAGGAAGAGAGGAAACTTAGTGTTTGATGTTGTTCTTAAAGGAAAGGTACACTCCTTATGATAGTAATTTTTATCGAATACCTAGGGGTCACTATCGTATATCGTTGGCTCTTTTAAATGCAGTTCCTCTTACAGCAGAATTAACAACATGAGACGGAATAAGTTGTTAATCCTAAGCATCGTTAAGGTACATTCGTTTGAAATGTGTAGTGTTTAACGCCCGCTTTTACTACATACGGCACCACAGGCGGTGACACTGATGATACATCAGATTAAGATGGAGCACCAGTGGAATAAGATGGCGGGGAAACCGGAGGTCCCGGAGGAAACCCGCCCCAGCGCCGTGTTGTGCACCACAAATCTCACTTTGCTGTCGCCTGGGATCGAACACGGGCCGCCTTGGTGTGAGTCAAGCGGTCTAACCACTGAGCCACGGCGCAGCCTCATACGTTTGAATTACTTTCTTTCACACTCTCTCGCTCTCCCTCTCTCAAGGTTTATAAAGTTACAGTAATTGACAACAGCGGATTAAAATTATATCAGGGAGGTTGTGTTCCCCCTACAAAGCTTATCATTTTCCACTTGCGTATATTAGCAGAGGTTCTTGATTCACGCTATTTTTATTTAATTTACACTAATGTTACTTATATCATTAAGACTTTTCCTTTCCCATTGAGTGGATCGCTAATATATCGTGGACTTTTTTTTCATGCGTGTATTGTCATCTTTTCATTACACATCGATTGGCACAGAGCGCAATCTACAATAATTATGAGGTACTATACATGTCCGTCGGATTTGGTAGTTTAGCCGAAACAAGTATACGCCAAGCACAGGTTTCTAAATTTACAAGAGGTTAGGTTGTGGTTAGTGTGTTTGTGTGTGTGTGTATTTGTGTGTGTGTGTGTGTGTGTGTGCGTGTGATCTGGGTTCAAGTAAATGTGAATAAATGCACGAGGCAGAGATATGTGGGGGGAGAAGAGAGAGAGAAAAGGTAGCCCAACTCAAAGACCAAAAGTCGGTATTGGTTTCCCAAATAATATGGAAGAAATATTTTTGGGAACCACACCGAAGAAACTATTCTCGACATGAGTTTTCTACGGTTGTTTCCTGTTTTCTCAGCAGAAAAGGGGACTAGTATACATTTCTATTAAAATATCGTATATTTCGTACCAAATACGAGTAACAAAATGTACCTATAGCTTAAATGTTCTACAAATAGTAAGCTAAATCTTTTGTATCCCTAAGGAATTTTACGTTAATACATAAAAAGGCAGGGCAAATTAGAGGCACACATTTAAAACATGTTTTGTTTGGAACAAACGTCTTACAGTATTTGTTTTTCGTGATGCCATGTACAGTGTGAAGCTTGAAATTCATTATAGAGGGAGAGAAAAAATCAATCCAGAATAGCAAAACATGTCCTTGCAATAAAAGAGCAGTATGTTAAATTGTTTTCATAACTATTTTCAACAGAGGAAGCATTTATGTCCGGTTTTGCCGCAATTTTGTTTTGGGATTACCTACATCTACAAATGCATTTCCACTTTTTCTCTATTGTTTACTTATAGTAATTCAGAGGAAGTATTGTATTCCATACAGAGATTCAAAATGGAAGTTTCAGCGAAAATAAATGTTTTGGGGGACTCTGAATTAAAAGAGCATGTTTACTAAAAAGATTCTTTCTCCCTCTCTTTTCTCCTTGCACGTGTATGTGTGTGCGTGTATGTCTTAACAGCAAAACTGCATAACAAAATCATGGATCAACACTGGATTTGGTATTAACTTCATTATCGTTCCGGAATATCAAACGAAAAATATCCAGATACCTGCCACACTGCAAAATACCCTTCATATGGAAGAAATGTTTTTTATAGTGAATGAAAACGGATCCAAATAGTTTTAAATATAGCTGATTTTCTGTAATGCTTAATATACGAGGGTTGGTCAAAAGGTAATGCTTCCAGTTTTTTTCTCTTTTAATTGCCAAGAAAATTGAATAAAATTTACATAGCATGAAAACTACAAAACTGACGATTAATTTGTCACTATTCAATATGTTCTCCGTACTTTTGCACTGTTTTGGTCTACCTTTTAACTAGCGCATGTATTCCGGTGTGGTAAAACACACGGTCTTGCTTCCTAAGCCATTGACGCACACACGTTTTCACATCCTCATCTTCAAAATGAATCCCACGATGAGCTTCCTTTAGTGGCTCGAACAGATGGAAGACTGATGGCGCCAGGTTAGGGCTGTATGTAAGTGAGGTAAGACTTGCCATCCCAAATTCTCAATTTCTGCAGTGGTGTAACGGCTGGTGTGTGGTCTTGGATTGTCATTTAATAGAAGAACATCCGGCATAGATTTTGTTGGGTGAACTCGGCGAAGACGTGCTTTTAGCCTTTTTAGAGTTCTGACGTATTGGACAGAATATATTGTGCATCTCTGCTCCAAAAAGTCAATCATAAGTACACCCTCTGCCCCACGAAACACTGTCGCCATAACTTTCCCTGCCGACCGCTGAGTTTTGAATCTTTATTCTTCGGTGACGTTGTGTGATGCCACTCCATTAACTGCCTCTTTGATTCAGGTTCAAAAAAAAAAAAAAATGAACGCACGTTCCGTCTCCAGTAACAATTTTCTTCCAGAAACTCCTCTCCCTCCATATTGAAGTGCTACAAGTGTTCGGAGGCTATTGTTTTCCCTGTTTCTTTGTTTAGGGCGGTTAAAATTCTTGGTACCTATCCTGAACAAACTTTTGAGTGACCCAGTAGTTTAATAATCGTCATCATACTGCCTTTACTGAGGGAGGTAATGTGACAAAATTCGCATGTTTGTTACCCGACGCTCACCACGAATGATGTCATCGAATCGCTGAATGTTGCATGGAGTCACTGCAGTCACTGGCCTGCCGCTCCGCTTTTCATCTGCGAATGGTGTTTGCCCTTCAGCTTCGTTACAGCGACGAGCCCATCGTCTAACTGTGCTGACATGCACCGGTGCACATTTTTTAGACTTTCATGAATACAAATTGGCGTTTGACCTACCACAGTCAAAAATTCAATCACAGAACGCTGTCTAATACGAATGTCGATGTCAGCTATTTTGCAAGATGATACAGTGCCGCCCCCTTTTGACTTAGGAAGTTACTACTGAAGGGGATTGGAGAGGGTTTGAGGAATTGCGCCAAATTCAAAGTTTTCACATACCTTAGTTATTTAAGGGAAAAAATAGGAGGCGTTTCTCTTTGACACACCCTCGTATCTGGTAACAAGGTGAGTATGTCCAATTGTTTCAGAAATAATTTTCAAGAAAATCCCTACTCTAGGTAATTCTTTACGTAGAACGTTTTTCAAAAATCTAAACTTCTCAAAAGTGGCTTTAACGATTTGAAGTAAATGACCAATTGCGTAAGATATGCCCATGGCAAACGCACTGTATATTTTGAACTTTCTTCAAGTGATCTTCATTGTGGATTACTATACCCTTACTCGTAGACAGCAAGATTGCCAAGGTCCTACTATACAAAGAATATAGATCTCATTAAAATATATGTACGTTTGTTTTCGTGGAGTGAACATTTTTAGAGATATTACTTGCTATTACTATAAATTTTCAATTACCTATGTATCTATAGCTACAGCTATATCTTTGGGAAGCTGAAATCCCATTTCTTTACCTCTAGGTAATCCATTCAAAACGGAATTTTATATACACCACACAGGGACCTGTTTTAAAATTTTCAATATCACTTAAATCATTTGTATTACTATATTTTACACCCAAAATAAAATTAACAAAATCTAATTTCTGTAAATATTTGTCTCAATTGGAATTACTTTCATAGAGCCATACACTTGTTGAACAGGAATATAGAAACTTATGTGAGAACAACACTTAAATCTATTGTTTTTTATTTCTATTTATTTTCAGCTCATAGTTGCATTGTTACTAAAACTCTTTGTGTCATTCCTGCAGGCAAACCATGGATGAGAAGCCCGACGAACAGAGTTCATCTAATGAGTCAAATACCGACTCAAATAGAGCCCCTCAGGGGGACACCTCAGTCGTAAGTGATGTTATGCAAGTCTTAGACGACTTAACAGACGATCACGCTGAAACTTTGAGGGAGTTGCAGTCCTTGGAGGAGGATATTAGAAATATGATAGCCAGATTGAGCGCAGTTGAATTTGTAATACACCTGCCAGGTGCTGCAACACGCGGCCAAGGAGATGCGCGTGGTTTAGGGCTTTGGATTGAAGTGGATAGCCGTGAGGCTGCTGACAATACCTCCTCCACAAGGGAAAGTGCAGTACTTACCACCCCAGAAAGCATTGCAGCTTGGGAGCAAGGTGTGGAAGTTGAACTGCAGGTTAGTTGAGTTTTCCTAACGACATTAATGAACAACACATTTTTAGTCTTTCTCTTTTCGATTTCTAGATTATTACTGGAAATATACCTTTTAAGGTACCATAATAAATAATAAATAAAAGGTCTTCAAAGGTGTGTAGTATATGTGCGATCAGGATAATCATAAGGCATAAAAGCCTACTACACACTAAAATCTTATATTTATATATATCCTCCAAAGATATGACACGAATGTTTTCGAGAAAATCCCTCAAACCCAAAGTGCCCTTTACCTTCATGGTTGTTTTCTTGTAATTCTTAATTCACTCAGTAATAGATATAACGATTGGTTAAAATATCACAGCTTTGATATATATGCTTGACAAACTAATTGCATGTTCTGAACTTTCTGGGAAAAGTCTGTAAGACACTCTTCATTGTGAAACACATTTGTATAGGTGGCAAACGTTAATACTACTACACAAGTAATATAGATCTCAATAAAATATTAATGTTTTTGCCGTTATACATTTTCAAGATATACGTCACGATTTATTCCAGTTTTCAATAATTATATATTCAGTGGCTAGTCACTATCTTTAGTCGTGCATAAAGCGTGGAGTTGCGCGGATCTCCTGGTTTCCATCCAGTCGCTCTTACCCGGAGATTCGTGGTTCAAATCCCGACCATGACGTTGAATTTTTCATGTTGACTCTATCCATCAAAATCATTAGCCCATATACGGCTAGTGTGGAGAAATGATTACTTTCCATCAATTAACTAAAACAATAAGAGTTAAATGATGCAGCCTGGGACTAAAGTACTTATAGTATTAAGTCGCCACAAATGGTGTAACTCGGATGCGAGAGCCCTTAGTGGTCTTCCGGGGAAATATATGAGTCAAATTAGAATTTATTGTCAAGACGGCACTTTGACCATGGTAGCTCAAAGGCTAAGAGCGACTGGAAGGAAACTAGGAGATCCGTGGTTCATATCCCGGCCATGACATTGAATTTTTCATGTTGACTTTATCTATCAAAACCTTAGTCTATATACGGCTATTGTGAAGAAATGATTAATTTCCATCAATTTACTAAAATAAATGTAAGCTGCTTCCATGTTGTCAAAAAAATGGGAGCATATCAAACTAGACAAAAACTTTCAGGAAATAAATTTCCATTATAACATATTTTCGAAATAGTTCACGAGAGAAAAAGTATCTTCTACTAAAATTGTATGTGATATTCTTTACTACATTTTACCGTGTGGTAATATTTAAGCGCTACTAATATTAACCAGTTATACAACATTTACGGAAGCCTTCGGAATAAAGAAGTAATAAGATGTTATCCCCAGAATATCAAAACCTGCATCTTATTTGTAATGTAGTTACTTTACTATAGGGCAAAACCGTTAGTAACATTTAGATACGAAAAAGTAACTACAATGATAACTTGGAGTGGAGGGAATTTCTTGAAAATCTTCGTGCCACGTCTATGGAATATGTGACATAACTAAGCATGTTGTTGTCCAACACTTAGTTTTCTAATTATGCTATTTACACACACCATCGATTTATAGAGATACACTTGCATACAAATCTTTTTCTAATAATGCTTTTTGGGGGGATGGAAACATGAAGTCCAAAAATATATATTTACAATGAAATATAAACATGAAATTTTTTGTTGAAATGTTGTGGTTTCTATACCTGGTAAGTAAAAGCCATAATAAGTAATTCCTTGGGACTCATAACATCCCAGAGCCGTTTTTCCCTTTAGAATACGGACATTTAAGTTTTATGTGATATGCAATAGTAATACTGTTTAATAGTATAATTAGAATATTTAAATAAATAAATAGATTTAATAGTATGGAATTTACTTCTATAGTATTCAATAAAAGCATGCGATGATAACGCAAGGTAGAAGGTACGTTTTTATATACCTTGCATTTGGCAACTTAAATATCAAATAATTAAATTAATTTCATTCAAATGACGTAAACATTTGAAGCTTAACGGTAGTGAAGCAATACACATATTACATTAAAATATAATAATTTGTTAAGAACTTCAATTACCTTTTTATGAAATTATAAATTCTTCACAGTTCACAGGATTAGCTTCACAATTCATTCAACTGCATCGTCAAATCTTATTTTAACTGCTTTCACATGGTTAGTAATTTTGAATAAATTAATAAGTAATTTATCATTTATGATTTTCTAAATGATAATTGAGATTCGTAACAAATTACCCTTTTATTCTAATATTCATTCACTTTCTTCAGACTATTCATGAAATTAATGTAAAATAACAGAAAACCTTTGTAGTCAACTCTCTCTTTGACCTCTCAGAAATCCATTTACCTCAAGGTTCATGATACAGTAATTAAAGAAAAATCATAAAAAATTGACGAATGTTCTCTCTGTAATCTTATTTCCTGA
>JAUKNK010000237.1:3597500-3607500 GCA_030765055.1 Mantis religiosa | reverse complement strand
AGTAGGTCCCCTTTAACAAAAAAAAAAAAAAAAAAAAAAAAAACTAGTCAAAGTCACTTCCGACGAGAGGTAAGACAGGAGGTAACCCAGGAAGTCGGAAGTTGCTTTAGGGAACTAAGTTTATTTAAAGGAGAGCGGACTACTCTTAACGCCATCAGGATGGCCCAGCTCTCCGCAAAACAAGACTTAAATCTTCCGATGTTACTAATGGTTTTTATGAAGCCTGTGTTGTGTGGGTGCCATCTTAGCAGCCGAACTAGCTTATGACATCAATTTCCTGGTTACTCATGTCGACCACGCGTATGTGGCCGGATACTGAATTGCATGCTTACACAGAATTCCATGTCAGCCAAAGTATAGTCAGACTGAAGACTTTAATTCCACAGACGGTATTCAAATCATTAAATTTTCAGATCTGATCTGAATTTAAGTGTCTAAAAAGCCTTTTCCCTTTAATGAATGCATATTTTAGAAATGCAGAACCCTATGTTCATCATAGAAGGAAATATTAATTGTATAATTGTGCCTTTAATGCACTACATACCTAGATTGTTATATTTTGCTGATAAACATCCATTTTCCTAAAAAAAATTGTTCATTATTTCAGGGAAACATTCGTAAAATGTGCTAAAATCCAGAGTCTACGTCCGAAATAATTGAAATTATGTCATTATTTGGGGCAAAGTTTATCTAGTTAAACTTGCAAATTTCATCCTACCATCTTAAATACTTAAAGAAACTTTGGTACAGTGTGATTTTTGTGTGTTATATGGGTATAAAGTGTCCCTGCTCATACAGTTCTTCATTTGGAAACTTTAAATTTTAGATTAGAGTTTCTATGCAGGTACATTGCTTGTAAAAGTGGCTATACTTTTAAAATGTGTCAGTAGTTTTGGCAAAAGAATTTTATGTGTGAGTATATTAAATTTTGCTTACTTTTCTGAAATGTTGAGATTTTAGGTTCAATAACATACCATTCGATTAACAAAAAATATACCAAATTTTATAAAAGTTTATTTAGGAATAAGTATGCAAAGGTTTACAAAAATTCGTTGAAAATTTTATAAAAGCAGCATTTTGAAGATGCAAAAATAATGAACAGTTGAAAGCGCAGAAAAATTAATTTTAAGATTTAGATGCGAATTACCTTGCTTTGTTCACTTTGAAATCCCCATGCATTATATAAAGGCCATACAGCTATCACATTACCTTCTCTCTCACTCTCTCACTCTCTCTCTCACTCTCTCTCACACTCTCTCACTCTCTCTTTCAGTTTTTGTAATTTACGTCCTCCTTCATTCGGACGATGAATGAAATGGGTGAAATGATGCTCAAATGAATCTACGATGCATAGGGCACAGAGTTGCCCACCATTCGTCTTTCAGGATAACGAAAAAAACTCTCAGAAAAAAAAACTTATCCAGGTAACTCACGCTGACAAAGATTCGAACTTGGAACCTCTTGAATGTGAGCAGACACGCTACCATCTCCACTTCCAAGGCGAGATTTCTTTTCTGTTTGAAGTGGCTACCTTTGCCTGTTTTTCATGATTGTTTTATCTACAACAGTGTTTCCAAAAATAAAAAAAACTGATTTTTACGGAATTTCTTTACATTATGAAAAATGTTACATTGTTTTGTTATAAATGATTATAACTTTACTTCTGGTTTGTTTAGATAATAGTTACAAAGCTGCATATGCTCATTTGTTTATGTCTAATGGTTCTGGAGGAGGAAACTAAAGGATATAATAGAATTTTCTTGAATTTTTGCCGTTTATTGTTTTCAATTACATTTTTAAGTTGTTTCATATACAGATATAAATATGTCATATTTTATTGAACACTTTTCTAGAAATATACTTATATGCGAAGTGTAAAAAAATTCATGGAAAACTTCAGTATCCGGAGTATTAGCAGTATTGAAAAATGATACAAGTTGGACACAATGAAATATCTGGTTAGAAGCTCTAATTATAAACAAACATTTGTTTGCAGTTTTAAAACCCTCCTGCACTACATAACGACCACTCAGCCAGTTTATTATCTTTTAGCTTAGTCACTTTTAACTGCTTCCTGGCGGATTTATAGGTGGTCATTGAACTTTGGGCACTTCATTTTTGCTTTCACTGTCCGTAATACTCTCAATTTTCTTGCTAAAAGGAATTACTTTGCTTGCTGCAACTTTTCCCTTACCATTCACACTAGCTTTCTAAACCATATTAAATTAACTATCAGCTGCAGTCACTGCAATTTGCAATTCTTTTCTTGATACAGAAACTTCTATGTCACATTTACTCCATATCGCACTATGCAAACTTTCATTAACATTGTGTTTTTCCTTTGGTGCAACACTCCAGTAGAGTACTAATCTCCTTACTTTTTCCAATGAGATGGGAATTTTAAGTAGAATAGTTCATGCGATTCATACTCATGCTCATACAAAACGCCTGCATGGAAGTATGACGTTTACCAATGCCCAGAAATGAATCAACCGTTCTTCTATTCACATCAATAGTCGCCCTACTAGAATCACTGTCAACTCTAGGGTTATAATATGTTTTCACATAAGATTTAGCTCAAGCAGTGCATTCTACTATCATTACTTACTATTATGTCTAGTAAACCTTAAAGTTTCATTACATTTTGCCTTCAAATAACCACTGTTGATATACGTACCCTTTATATAACCTGGTATGAAGGATATATTGTGGCAGAAAGAAAACAATATAATATTAAATCAGGCTTTATTCCTACTCTAAATACTACCTGCCGTAATACAAGATGCTATCTGAGCCTCTCACTTGTAAATAAACCATATTTCACAATCACAAACACTATTTGCGAAATTTCTTTCAAAAGTAGGAACCAACATCTGAAGAAAAGAATTCAGTAGCTCTTCCAAATATCCAGAAGATGCCTCTGCACATTATCACAGTCTATGAAAAAAAAACCGCGTGGTTTAAATGTGAGAATTCCATCTTTATTTTTTATATTTTTTATTTATTCATTTTTTTTGCAACACGTTAGCAAATGGCCACGTCCAACTACGCACGTGTATTAAAACAATGACGTAGCTGCTCCTTATATGACGCTAGGGCGTCAGTGATCGAAGATTCTGAAACTACAAAGTTTAAACGTAATTTTAAGGCAAAAAATCGAAAAGTCATTTCTGTTATTTTTAACGAAATTTCACGTAATAGAAATACAGCATTGCTAGTTACTTCCTTTTGCGCTATGGTTTGAAAATATGCATGCTCTGTGACTATATTAGTATATCATTTGTTGGTATACTTTAGTAACAACAATTTCAGGATAATCTTATACATTTATATACAGGATGAACCACCTAAATCTTGCACCGCCAATATTTCCGAAATGGAAAGTGCTATTTATTTAAGGTTTTTTTCACAGAATTTTGTAGTTTTATCCAATAATTAGATTTTATTAACACTTAGAATGAGTATTTTTTGAGTGAACACAGTTTTTAAATGGAACAGTCCCCAAATACAGCAAACAAAAACGAAGGCACAGTACATTAGAAAGTTAATGGTGCTTTCAGCAGGTTTCTAGCGCCAGTAGTTCATGATATATCTTATTTTGAGATCTTTACACACCAACAAATATGGGTTCCATTCAACCGGCTTAGTCTCTTTATACAATGTCGTTATGGTTTGTTTACACGTGTTTACGGTTAATTTGTGCATGGCGACGTTCTAGTCAGTTAGTGATATTTCAAGCAGTGTGAACGAAGATGGCATTTTAAAATGCAGACAAATCTGACATGCTGGTGTACCGAGAGTGTAGAAAGAATTTAAATTGTCCTTGTATGGTGTCTATGGAATGCTATCCCAATGGACGTCAACCATCTCGGCAATTATTGATCAGCCTTTTCAACCAGTTACGTGAAGGATGTGGTGTAACACTAAAAAGAAGAAACAGATACAAACAGAAAACTGGAGTTGTAGAAGAAATTAATGTTTTGGCTGCTGTTGCAATAGATCCGCAATTTAGTTCACACAATCGCACATGGAAGTGGAATAAGTCAGGCAAACGTACTTCGCATTCTCCATCGAAGTAGGTTCCATTCCTATCACATCTCTTTAGCTGCAAGGAAACGACTTTTAGAATCGTGTTAACTTTTGTACATGGGCATTACCACATGATACTCCAGATTCATCATGTATTTACGAGTAGTTTAGTGATGAAGCACCTTTTACTGATTGTGGTAAGGTAAACCGCAGAAACCCGCACTACTGGTATGTCGAAAATTTCCGTTTGCCTTGTCAGATGGGACGTCAGCGTCCAAGCAGTTGAACTTGTGTTATGGCATAATGAATCATCAGCTCATAGCCCTTTTTTCATAGAAGGAACACTAAACTCGCAAATCATCTCAGCCCCCAATTAGCAAATCTTCCAAAATGCTAGAAGACGTTCCTCTGCAGACTAGAAGGAACCTACGCTTTTCCAGCATGATAGCTGTTCAGTCCAGAATGCACGAATTAATAATGCTGGTTCTCATGGATTGTTTCCAAATGGACTGATTGGACGAAGGGGACCTGAAACTTGGCGGCCCGTTTGCCAGATTTCACTCCGTTAGACCCTTTCCTATAGGGAAAAACTAAAAGTCCCTTGTACAAAGACATACAAACTACACCAGATGATACGAAACAAAGTATTACTGCTGCCTGCTCTGAAATTTCTGCTGAAATGCTAGAAAATGTGCAACAGTCTTACCACAGGAGACCGGAAGCTGGTATTGAAGCTGCAGGTGGTCATTTTCAACACAAGCTTTGAAGTTCAGATTTTTCTTTATTTGTCAAATTCCACAGAGGTAGTTCACTCGCTTTTGTTTTTGTTTAGCATTCGCTATCACAGGTAGCACAAATTTCGGCGTGTAAAAGTTTCGAAATGAAATCTCATGAACTACTGGCTCTAGACACTGCGCAAAACACTGTTAAGCTTCTAATCTACCACACATTTGATTTTTTAATTAAATAGTCATTTTTCCATTTCAAAAGTGTATGTTTCCTCCAAAAGTACACTTAAGTGCTATTAAAATCTGTTCATAGTCTGAAACTATGAGACCCTAACTACCAAATAATGAAGCGGAAAGCCACACGTCAATAGAACTTACCATTTCGGAAACAATGGTGGTGCAAGTTTTGTGTGACACATCCTGTAAAACATGGTAAACATGGTGGTCACAATTAATAAACGCTTTTAATTTGGAAGAATTAAGGCAGATGAATGCATGTAATGCATGGCAAATAAAATGTATTAACTACTAGGAGAAAATTGGTGTTCGAAACTGTCGATAAATAACGAATGTTACGTCCCAGGCTCTTTGTGTGAAAAGTGTACCTTTATAGGAATCAGAAAATAAATTATATCGAAATAGCAAATATTTTAAGTGGTGTACTTACTACAAGTATAGTTTTAAGAGTATCATTCAGGAACAACGATTTCTCTTACTTAAAGTGGAGTTACGCATATTTGTTGCAATTTATATTTTATATTTATTTATTAAATGTAGAGTACATTACAATAATTTATAAGTTTATAAAAGTCCTCTTCTTCTACCTCACGCCTTTGAATTATTTAACCCCTTCCGGCTCCAAATTGGTCTGCCCTTCTTTTCTTCGGCCTTCCATGGTTTCTTCTTCCTATTGGTTTATAGTGTACGGCTGTTTTTGGTATTGTGTTATTATTCAATTTCTGAACAAGTTCTTTCCATTGATTTCTATTGAAAGAGATAGAAATCAATGGAAAGAACATGTTTATAGAAGTCAATGACTAATTACTAATTTTTAAATGAATCTTTTTCAGACGATAAATCCTACATATAGTGAGGAGAGCCCAACAGAAGCAGAAAAGCTGGACTTTAGGAGAGCGGTATCTTCGGTCAGCGTAATCCTGAACACATCAATTACAGGGAAGTCCAGGGCGGAGAGTGCCTCCCTGCATCATATGAGCGATGACAGCTCTAAAGGACCAGAGGAGCAGCCTGCAGCAGAAAAGATTGTGCTCAATGATGCTCCTAAACTCCCAACTAGTACAAGTACATTAATTGCAAGGACAACATCTGCAGAAGCCGCTGTGTTAAACATTGGCACTGCCCAGGATATTGAGCACACATATAACTTAACGGATAAGAAATCTTCAGCCACAGAACTGTCCGTGTCGGAAAATTCTAGCACCGGTCAGGCTACGGATGCCACCCGTGATAATTTAATTGTAGATGCTGCTACATCTGTAGCACATAGGCCCGGCAATGTTCCAATAAGGCAGATTAGTAACGACTATGTTAACAAAATGAAAGACGAGTTATTTGGACTACCAATAGCAAATCTTAACGAATTGGATGTACCTTCCACCTCTGGAACTGCGGGACCACTCAATTCTCCCCAAATTTATGAAGATATAACAGATGAGTTTTCGGATGACGAAATTGAGTATACAGACGACAGTTCGTCGAGTAACGTTTGTCAAGACGATTATGTTGAGTTTGACACTGCAAGTATGTTTGTTCCATCAGACACACAAGTAAATTTGCAAACTCATACACAAAGTAGTCTACAAAGAAAAAGGTTTTCGTGGTCTAAATTGTGTAATTATTTCAAATTTAAAGGAAAAATGAAGAAAATCTTTCGATTATCCAACAGGAAATATAAGGAATAAAGAGAAATACTAAATTAGCTGGTAGAAGGCATTTGTGTTCTTAAAAGATGCAGTATATATTATAATAATAATTGCAGATAAACACACGCAACAATAACACAAACAAACGATCTAGATTAGAATAGCTGTTGCCTATGCATATTTCATTGCACTTGCTGGAAATTCAAGAGTTGTTTAATAATTCGGCCAAAAAAATGATGAATGTATTTCCTCACACTGGTTAATATAGCAGCCTGTAGGGAGTCTTTTAATGTATTAATTAACTAAATCATTCATTCATTTACTTCCTGTATTTACAATACCTCACGTTTAGCAAAAATTTGCTGCGGAGTAGAACCTTAACACCCTAAAACTCAGCATAGAAAGTGCCTAATGCGACCACTTTCATGTAGCTGCTGGACATCGCTCGTCGGCTCTGTTCTTTATATCGGTGACGGCGCTCTTTACGTATGCCATATGCGGAACGCAGCCGATAAGTGGCAAACAATACCTCCTGTGTAATGAAATTGGTTGTGTTTAACTGCATGCGGCACCACAGGCGGTGACGCTGATGATACATGAAATGGAGTACTGATGTAATGAGATGAAAAGGGAAACCGGAAATCCCGGATAAAACCTTCCTCAGCGCCGTGTTGTTTGCCAGGAATACTTTGCTGTCGCCTCGGACCAAAGGCCACGGCGCGGCCCTCCTCCTGGACAATGCTGTGCCTATAAGCTCATTCGTATTCTGGACTCACTTTTGTTTACTTCTAACTATACTCCGCAACCGATTTTTGGTATACAAGCCCCAAATAGAGCAGAGATAATGCCATCAAACTCTCAAGCACGTTTAGGTGAGAGCATAGTAATAGTTCCCTTGTGGGTTTTCGAACAGTGTTAACAAACCAGATTTCCAACGTTGTATGCACTTGCTGCATGGATAACTATGTATGCTTAGTTCGACATACGCCTGCGAACAGTTCTTTTCTGTTATCAAGTTAGCTAAATTCAAATATGGGGGCAGCCGATCAGATAACAGTCTAACATGCAGACATGATTTGACCCTGAAATTATGCACTTCGTAACCACAAAAAATGCGACATTATCAAACAACTTCAATGTGCATTACAGCCTGGACTCCGACCACCTTCGGGCGCATTTCGACATCTGCGGCGCCATCACGGCCAGTCTGACCAACCCACTGAGGCGCGCAGAAAACTACTTGAGCTAGTTTACCCTCGAAATGCACAAGATGACGCAACCCTGGCTGTCATACTACAGTGAGGCGGATATCGACGTCGCCACTGAAAACTACACTGCCTCGCTGCACACGGCCAAAAGAAATTCTACCAGCTACACCACAAGCCTACCTAGTTTTTGCACGTAGCCTGAGGTGGAGCAGGTCATTGCCAGGAGCCCACGCTTGACGAGAATTTGGCGGCCTATCCGCCAGGCTGAGTACAAAGTGCTAGCAAAATGGCCACGCTAAATCATTCGGCCACAAATTAATATTAACAAAATTGAAAAGTGGGAGCAATAAATGTTAAATACCACACAACCGGACCATTCTTTTTGGAAATTATTAAATGCATTTAAAGTCTCCTCGAGCGCTAGCTCAGTTACTGAGGCGCTACACACTCGCCTCTGCCTGCACTTCTTTAGTGAGGAGAAAGCCGAGGTTTTGCTGACTGTCAGTAGGCAAAATTTACGAACCTCGAGTTAGAACTGGAAGTCCAGACATAGGTTTAAGACTGGGTGGCACAGATGCATGAGCAAAACTTGCCCTTCACAACAACGCATGAAGTGTACAAGCTCGTTAGGATGTTACTTAATAGGAAAGCCGCAGGCCGGATAGGGTGACTAATGAGGTACTCAAACATCTCCCGAGAAAAGCCCTGGTACAACTTACAAACATTTTCAACGCCTGTTTGCAGCAAAATTATTCCCCTGCCACTTGGAAACGAGCCAAGGTAATAATGCTCCCGAAGCATGCGAAACGCACCAGGCAACCTCAAAATTACCGCCCAATTGTCTCCTGTCTACTATTGGTAAATTGCTCGAGAAAATAATTCTATTTCGACTCCAAAAAAATTTCCGTCGCATGACATTTCAACTCACAATTTGGATTTAGAAAAGGAAATTCAACAGATCTACAACTATTAAGACTCTCTGATGACGTCACCAAGCAATTTAACAATGGAGCTTCAACGCTGGCGCAATTTTTGGACGTAGAAGCCGCATTTGATCGGTGCTGTCACAACGGCCTGATTTACAAACTGTACCGAGAGTTTCCCGGCCTACAAAGTTCTCTACCATTCCTACGTAATTCCTTTGAAAATCGGCGCTTCTACGTCCAAGTGGGTCGCATCTCCTCAAAGGAGAGGGTGGTGCAGGCTGGCGTAGCACAAGGGGCTATCATGCTCTCTTTCTTGTATATCCTATTCACCAACGACTTCCCCGTGGACGCCAGATGTGAAGTTGCAATAAATGCTGACGACACTGCAATATACAACCATCATAAAAATCCTCGCTTAGGACATTCAGAGATGCAACCGTATATTGACCGCTTACTTTTATGGCTTCATGACTGGAAAATCAAAATAATACGAACAAATGCCAGCTTATACATTTCATTAGGCGGCGCCCTTTGGCAATGAACCTTCCGGTCTATGGTCAAGCGTTGCATTGTCGTCAGCAGGCAAAATACCTTGGCGGGACGTGGACGCGCACGATTAATTGGAACGACCACGTAAAATGTAGCGCCCACAAAGGGCGGCAGCGATTAAAAATGTGCGCCCCGATATTCAGAAGCAAACAGCTAAAGCTGCGCTCGAAGATTGTACTATGCAAATCCTTCATACTATCCGTGGTCCTTCCCCTTCAGCTGCCAAAGTGCGGGCGCTGCGGACCCTTAGCACTCGTGGTACCTCTGACGTTACTAGAGAAACTCCGGGCCGAACAGCCGAGCCCCTCCTTCGGGAGTTGTTCGGATGGGTAGGTCTCGGAGGGGCAGTGTGTTCCCGATACCCGTGGGAGATTGGGTACGTCTTCGGACGGGGTTGAGGGAAGCCAAAAGTTTCCGGGTACTAGCCTGCTCAGCTAGTAGAAGGTGTGCTAGATCACCAGGCGGCCCCACCGAGGTTATCGGTAGTCTTCCCTTCGGGGTTGGCGCGCGTAAGTGGCGTATCCACTTCCATCCCGTCTTGAGTACAAGCGGGGGGGCTTCTTAAGAAATCAGGTATTGCCCTATGGAAAGACCCCCGGAGTATATATGCTCCCGGGTAGAAGGAGGCCCGGGTCCTTGGTCCTACGGGTCCAGGACTAATGGGAGTAGATCCTCTG